>VZUA01090389.1:2057-17385 GCA_013401035.1 Horornis vulcanius
AAAATATTCCATTTTTAAGTAACTCTGAAGAGAGTGTGTACTGCAAAGTGCAATTCACAGACTTCTGTCTTTTTTTGCCCATGTACGAATCCACTAGCATTCTTAACTTTGAATTGCATTGTCTTTATTTTGGCTGTCGGTAGAATCTTTTGTAGTTCAAAACTGTAATGACAGTGTGGAGAATTATAGCCAAAATGCACTAAGCAACAGACCCATAACTGGAAAAATCGCTACTACAGCCAGTTCACAGAATTACTTATGGAGATGACATACTGTGGTAGCATTATTCTTGACTTACTGCTGTTTAAACTGGTGCCAGTAAGGACACATTAGCATATATCTCTATCAAAGAGAGGACAACATTCTGTGTAATACAAGTAGCCTCAAATATTATTAAAGCTACATTAAATTGTTTGCTTGCTTAATCCAATTTAAGGAGATCAGTCTGTGAATTTAGGGCTATCTTTCTTTGTTTTATTTGCATAATCTTTATAACTCAAAATGGAAGCATAACATACATTNGAGAGGCTAAAGATATTTTATGTTACAGGCAAAACTTTGGGGAGAACATTATGGTTTTATTGGGACTATTTTCTTTTGGCATTCATACATTTTATAGGCAAAAGATTATGTTAAGCTAGTCTGGCTTTTCTTACCATATAGGGCTTGAATGTTTCTGATTATTCTTGCCTTGAGCTCCACATCTTTTGAACTGTA
Organism: Horornis vulcanius; assembly: GCA_013401035.1. NCBI lineage: Eukaryota > Metazoa > Chordata > Aves > Passeriformes > Scotocercidae > Horornis > Horornis vulcanius. The sequence continues at coordinate 2,775 of VZUA01090389.1, forward strand.
TTGTACATCTTTCAAAAAGCCATGCAATTGTTGTGGAGTAATTGTTATTTAATGTTTTACCATTTGATAGATGATCTACTGTTCCCCTTGTTACTTTATGGAGGTGAATTTTAGATACAATTGCAGCTAAAAAACTTCAGATTGCAATGATGATGCTCATAACATTTATGCACAGTCAGGTGAGTTTTGTATCTTGCCTTGTGCATGCCGTGCCTTCTCAGTGGCCAAATATACAATCCTAGTCTTGCATTATGTGGCATTCCTTGCATGTGATTTTCTCTGATTTAAAGAAAAAAAAATTACAGAAAAATTAAGAAGTTACCTCTTTCTGCATTTACAAATGTTCATTAGTGTAAGCTGCCTCAATACCTACCCTCAGAAAGCCCTTGAACATGTGTTATATACTGGTCAGTATGAGAGAAGTTTATTCCTGTCTTGAAATTGAAATCCTGTAACCAACTCAGATTCTGCAAGAAACCTTTGAGGGGGAGACCAGACAGATTGTGTACACATGGGGATGAACTGGGTATTGAAATCCTGCCCTGTTTGACCAGCTCCTGCCTGAAGGACCGGCAAGGGGTAGTAGCCCAGGTAGTTGTGAAATGGCATTGCAGGTATTTCCAGAGTACCATTAAATGACCAGGTGGTGGTATATGTATGTGCATATATTCATCAGTGCTTCCCGTTTTGGAGGCAATCTCTATGGTAAGGGTGGTGGGGATTTTTTAGTCTCACCTTTAATGGAAAGGCAGCCTTCCCAGCTGCTTGTATTCTTTTACTGCAAGTCAATGAAGAATCAGTGTTGGAAGCAACACTTCTGGAGGTGGGAGATGCAATTCAGAATGCTCCTTGGGAAATTCTTTCAGTTCAGGGTGTTGCAAGCACAAAATTTGAGCTACTGTCAAAACTGTGAGCTGATGTGCTGAACAGAATACATCTGAAAGCTGTTTTATTGAGGGAGAGATCAAGCAAGGCTTATACAGAATTGGTTTCACAGTTGTAATGTCAGGTGTTTTAATTTCAGCAAGTTCTGGTTTCACTGTAGCCTGTAAAAATTTAAACCATTTCAAGGTTCTCCAAATCTCTTAACACTTCCTATCAGTATTCTTACTCCAAAGGTAGAAAAAAGTTTCAATATGCCAGATAAAACATTCTTTACCTGAAAATGCTGATCAAGCTTTTTAAAAAACCCTGAAAGTATGCATGCAAATCTTGAATTATATATAAAATAGTCTGATTCAATTAAGATTTAGGCTCATGAAACATACAGCCTTGATTCCTCTGATTTTGTGCTATATAAAGAGGTTTCCCTTCAGTCCATACTGTGAAAACTTGGTAAATGAGAAATAGCACTCTGTACAAATACAAAAATATATTTACAGTACCAATCTTTTCTTTGTGAAGGATCAAGTAGTATTGGTTTTTCAAATATGGTATGCATACTAGTTCTAGAAAGAACAAGGAGAGCACAAGTATGCAAAGTGCCCAGCAGATATTTGAACTGCTTCATAACAGACACAGTGAAGAGGTTAAAGGTGTAGTGCAGCTGGTATAAGGGAGTGACATGATAGATACCAGTGACACATAGGTTAAAACCAGCAATGTGCTACTTGGACTTCAAAGATTTGACCTGATGGATGATCTTGCAGCATGGTTGTAGGGTATCTGAGGTATTTCCTGTGTGTGGCATTTTGAGTGTATAGTTACTGGCTGTGGAGTATTATGAAGGACATTTATTGGGATCCTGGGATTGGGGAGAGTTCGAGTACCTCAAATTGCAAACCACAGTTAAAAACCTCATCTCTAAAGAGGCCACAAACAAAGCAGATACTTATACTCCCTGGATACTTCTCTGCTTGTTCTGGCAACTTATGAATGCTAATGTAATACAGAATACAACAAGGAAAGGGAGGAAAGGCTGAGACTCAGTACTCGCTTTGTTAACCGAGCTGCAGACTTCCATGTTCTCAGGCTGTGCTGCTGACACAGAGATCTCTTTGCCCAACCCAGCAGCCTCAGGAACAGGAGAGGCTTTTCTCTTCCCACCTGTGGATCCTCCATATGGCTCTGAGTGTGGATCTTGAAAGTATGTTCCTAAAGTCAGGCAGAGGAACTTCCCTGATACCTAAGAAGAGGCTGCTGATTTCCTTCTAGGCCTGGCTCTTGGACTTTAAAATGTACCACAGTGCAGATTTTCGCAGTCTGTATCAGGCATTTCCACAGTTTTACTGCATGTGAATGACTGTGAACCTGTCAGCATGAGAGACCAGCTAGCTACGCCATGGACCTCACATAACATTGTTAAAAGCTGGATTTGCTGCTGGATTTGCTGACCACAGCTGTGTCAGCACTTAAACTTTGGTTGTAGAGATTACAGTATAAAATGATTTTCTGAAAGTTATCTTGTTTTTATCGATCCTTTGTCAAACAGGAAATAAGTGTTATTCTGCTGAGGAGAACAGGGCTGCTTTAAGGCACAAAACTGCATTATTAACTTCAGTGTCAGAACAGTAGTACAAAGGTCAAATGTCACTCCTGAGCTGCAGTAATACATCAGATTTGTTTTATCTGCTGTGATTTACTAGTACTGGGTTTTAAATACCGGTTGCCGTCACTGTAGCCACAGAGCTCCTCTGACGAATGTATGTTCTGCAGTCAAAAGACTGACATAAATTAAGTACATTCACATGCTTCAGCACCCTCTACCAAGTAGACTTACTGATTTTCACATACTAGAAGGAAAGACAAAACAATTTCATGATGATAGCTGTAAATCCAATGTCTTTAGGAAGGAACAGAGAGGAATTAGGGTCCAATTAACTTGAGACTCAGCTTTGAACCATGGGGAGACAAAAAAACCCCTACAGAGAAAGGTTTACAGTGGATGAAATTGTCGTGGACTGAGGAAGTCTTTAAAAGAGCGTGCTTCTAAGCTATGTACCTGATGACTGCTGCTCACCTTTACTGTAAGGTAAACTGGGATAGTTAAACCTGGGTCTGAAATGCTCTCATGCAGACTTGCACCAAACCTCACAGCCAGAAAATGGCAACTCCTTGTTTTTATATTGGTTGTAATTCTGAGCACTGAAGCTGGGCAATGGTGGATTGGGATGTCAGAAGGTAAGAGTGATGTGTTCAATAGTGATCTATAGTGATCTTCCAGTGCTTGCTGAAGAACACAGAGATGCCACTTTTTATAAGCATCCAACCCTTGAGGAATTCTCCAGTTTTTTCAAGTAATTTTTATTTGCAAGTCAGTATTTGAATGCAGATAGCTGAACATTGTGCAAAGAAGACTGTTTCAATTTGTTTCTGTTTTGCTATGAGTTTAGATAAGAGCTAAACTATGACTTAATCTACCATGGAAACATCAGCACATACAAGATTCAGTCTAAATTTAAGATACACTATCAAAACTTTAGCGCATTATGAAAGGAACAAAATGAATTTTCAGTCACTGGGAATGTCTTTGTTGTATCCATCATTCTGAAAAAATGGAAACATGATGAGGAAATCTCTGATGTGCAAAAGCAAGTTCTAATAATTGAAAAAAAAGATTGGACTATACAAAAACATCAGTATTCTGAGATTATCATGCAGTGCTTCTTGGAATAAAGTCTGAAGAACAATGGAGATGTTTTTAATTCTTAAATTTATTTGTTGACAAGGAAGTTTAATGGAAACAGACTATTTCACAAATGGAAATGATACCATTCTTTACCTATTTTGTTGCACATGATTCCAGTGCTTAACTGGAAGCCAATCATGATTTTCAGATTTTCCATTAATTTACAGAATTGTTTCTCCTAAATTAACTTTCTGATAGAAAAGTGATGGATTCTCAAACTCCAAAGCACTTGATAGTAGCACAGGGTTTTACATTATCAAATTCTCCTGACCAGTTGCACTTCTGTCTTGGAGGAAATCATGCAGGAGATGAAATATTCCCCTGTGCAGAAAGCAACCATCACTGTATTTCTGTTTGAGGCATCAGTGGCCACAGAGAAAAGCATGCTCTTTTCAGCCCACTGCTCAGTTGTTTCCTCAATCACAAGAGGAAGCAAGGCAGTGCTGGCAATATAGGAAGGCTTTTGTTTTATCAACATGCCTCGCTTCAGCCAAAGGCAAAACTGAAATATAACACTAATGAGGATGAATGGCTGTGGATAACACTTCTGTGCACTGTTGTTTCTCGTGTGCCACCCACTATCTCTTTTTCTCTGTTTTCACATTTCTGGACAGTAAAACGTTCCCAGGGTTTAGCACTTTGGCGGAGATTAGAGTTTTTTTGTATGACCTGTCCCTTTTGCGGCGTTTTCCACCTGACGCTAAGCTGCACCCCTTGGGAGGTCCTGCCAGCTGCGGTACGGCTGATTTCTGAGTCACCTTGCAATTCGCTTGCAATTACTTGCCACCAGGCAGGACCATGGGGGCCACCTCCCCAGCACCCTGGGGCAGCGCGGGGTGCGGCGCGTCAGTCCCGTCCGCAGTGCTCCGGGGAGCGGGGCGGGCCACAGCCGGTCCGGAGGGAGCTTTTGCCGTCAGCCTCTTGGACGCAGTGACCCCGCCCGTGTCTCGCTCCTGGCCTCAGACGCAGGGTGGCTGCCGTGTCTTTGCCGGTACCCGGCGGCATTACCCTGGCTCCGCTTGTCCTCTCAGTGAAGGCGCAGTGACCCCGCTGCAGCGTTTGGGAGCTGGCAGTGTCCCCTCGCTGGCATGGGACACACACCGCCAGCGGGCTGCTGTGTTCTGGGATTGCGGATACACCACGTGGCCGCATTAATGCTACGGCTATTAATTGTTTCTACATCTTCTGTGATCACAGGTAGATGCAGGCAGTGGGCATCCCCCTCTCAGTGTGTTTGTTCAGAGGAGTCTTCCTTTGCTCTCTTTGGAGCTGTGTTTTGTTTTCCAGAATTTCCTCAAAATCTGCCCATGAATGCTATTTCATTATGTATTTGTGGTATCTTACTGCATAAAGAACTGCAGCTAGTAATTTCTTCAGGGCAAGCACAATGTAACCCATTGATTTTCTACTATACCTGGCACAGCAGGGACCAGATGCCAGTTGTGAACACTCACAGCTTCTAGCTGAAAAAGTACAGCAGCCATCCACCAAACAGGAGATATCTGAGAATATTTGCTGTTACGGGGATGTAACTAGAATGTTGTTTCTCTGGTCTGTATAAATGTTTCTTTGACATCCATCTCTGTGAGGTTTCTCAAGCCCAAATTCATTATTAAATAATCATCAGCATTTTACTCCTTGTACTTACCTGCCTGAGCTCCTGCTACTGTAAGGAACCATCAAGATCATGGAAGGTCAGAAAAGAGCATTTAGTGGTAAAATAGTCAAGAATATTAAAGGTGTTTTGTTGATTATATCTACTTGCTCAAATGTCTCAGGCTCTGAATGCAAAGAAGTTTACTGTATGCACAGCCAGCAGCAGCACCCTGCTGCTAGGAAAGAGTGATTTCCAAAAAATACCTGTCAGCTTTCATATTTTTATTTGCAATGGAGTTTGTCATCATTACTGTAAAACACAAGTCATGTGTCAGCATGTGGAATGGGAAAGAGACTTATTGCTACTCCCTGCTCAGCCCTTAGTCTGAAATGCTATTTGGACCAGAATTCTGACTTTTCACCAACTTTTTCTTTAGGAGTTTCTACTGAAATCAGTGAAGCCATTGCAGATACAGAAGAGCATTCAAAATTAATAAAAATACTAGATTTTATGGGACACGTATGAAAGCCCTCAGAAATCAGGAAGAAGTATGATGTGAATGTAAAAGACTGGCATAGGCTCTGCAGTTAAATTAGCTGATCAACATCAATGCCACTCTGGTGTTAAGCAATATTATGCAGGTAGTTATGTATGTAGAAATGGGGGAAAACATTTTCTTTAGGTAAAAATATACTTTATTGATAGTATACAGATGTATCAAGGTTTAACAAATTGAATCTTACTTTCAATTATGTTGTAACTATGTAAGGCTTTCCATGGGGTCCTACTTGACAGGCTTATCTCTTAAATTGGAGAGACATGGGTTTGAAGGCTGGACTATTTGGTGGTTAAGGAATTGGCTGGTTGGATGCAGCCAGGGAATTGTGAGCAGTGGCTCTTATGTCTGGGTGGAGGCCAGTGACAAGTGGTGTCCCTCAAGGTTCTGTCTTGGGACTGGTGCTCTTCAGTATCTTCCTCAGTGACACAGAGAGTGGCATGGAGTGCATCCTCAGCAAGTTTGCAGATACGAAGCTGAGCAATGCAGCTGTCACAACAGAAGGAGGGGATGTCATCCAGGGGAACCTGAACAAGCTTAAGAAATGGGCCCACAAGAACCTCAGGAAGAGAGTCTGAGAGAGTTGGCATTGTTTAGCCTATAGAAGAGAAGGCACCAGGGAAATCTCATTGCAGCCTTAAATGACTTAAAAATTGCTCATAAAAAAATAAAGAGGGAGAGTGCCTTTGTACATGGATGAAGAGTGATAGGATAAGGGGAAATGTTTTTAAACTAAAATAGGAGAGATTTAGGTTTGATGTCAGAAGAAGTTCTTTACTCAAGGGTGTGATGAGGCATTGGAATACATTGCCCAGAGAAGTCATGGATGGCTCATCCCTGGAAGTGTTCAAGGCCAGCTTGTGTGGGGCCCTCACCAACCTGATTTAGTGGATGGCATCCCTGTGAATGGCAGAGTGGGAGGGTTGGAACTTGATGATCATTAAGGGCCCTTTCAACTCAAGCCATACTGTAATTCTGTGTATATATGTAAACTTTGTGAATCAGCCATAGTATAGTATGCCACAGTGTAACATGCAAGAACATTTATTTATCTAATGTTAGAGCACTCCTTTTCAGGTGCATTTACTGACATACACACATGAGATTTTATTTAGTATTTCATCTGCATTGGTCGATTGTGTCAGCTTCCAAAGGATTTCCAAAAGACTCTCCTATTAAAATTACCGTGAAAGTGATAATTTAGAAGTTCTATTTTTTTAAAATCTTTATAAGCAACATGCTGAAGACTACTTGTCAAGGGACTACAATTTAGCAACTATTTTCTGGCATAATCCTACATTTGAGAATTTTTAAGTAGCTTTGTACTTTATTGGAATCTCTTCTAAAACAGTGAATGAAGTCAGAGTCACTCATCATGTTGGCTTCATTACTAATTGATAAACCAGTGCCTTCAGATGATGCCATCCCATTTAATGAATTGCTGATGATCCCCATTGACTGCATCTGTATTGAAAACAGGAAAAGAAGTACAACTTGTAACTGCACATACAACAAATCTTGAAAAGGCTACTGCAGAAGACAACTGAGGAATCACTACATTGAGCTGTGCTACTCCAGATCTTTCACATACTTATCAAAGATATATGTAAAGGTTCTTACATAGAATAACATGGTCTTTTTATCCTTATGGTATCTCTGCAACTTTTAAACTAGACTGAAATTTCTTGATACACCAGTAATGAATACTTCATCTGAGTTTAAGTAGAGGAACCCCTATTTGGTAATCCTTATTTCCTCTGAAGTATTACGGCAAATCAGTCTTGAGGTTTTTTAGCCATTTTTAGCTTTCTGTGAGGGGAAGCTCCTAACATGAGCATCCCCAGTGCTCTTTATTTAACCTGGTGAATTCTGCAGACTGTGATAATTTCTCAGTGTAGGTGTTTCACAACAAAAGCAAATTTAGAATTTTCCTGTTTTCACAGAAAAACACAGATGCAAAATATGGAATGCATTTAATTTTTGTAATTATAATTCTATCCTGTGGTATATTCAGGGTACAGAGAAGTCAATACTTCAAAGATTTCCCTCTTAGTAATACCTTCAAAGATGTTTCAGAAAAAATAAAGCAGGTAAATGTACCAAAAATGTGTAGTACTAGTTTAGAGTTTGCTTCAGCTACAGAATGAAGCAAAGGCCAAACTTTGAAGTTGAACACTTCTAAACTTTAAGGCCATTTTAACCCAGAACCATGGCTGCATTTGGATGATGGAGTTTCCATTTCCATTTAAGATCCATTTCCATTTGTAACTTTGAGTTACCCTAACGAGGGCTGCATTTTCTAGTAGGGCCTACTTTCTAATGATGAGCTGCTTACTGTTTTAAAACTTGCACTCCCCACCTGTGTTCATGAAGCTGAAAGGTGATCTACTAGTGTAAGATACTAGTTTATTAATCACTATTTTTAGTGAAACAGTGTAGCCATTTTAGAGAATGGGCACACATATTCACTTGTTCAGCCAAAACCACAGTTAATTTTAGATATAAATGCACAAATAATATAAAGAGCAGGACTTCTAGCTAGTAATGAGAAGACAGAAATGGAAATAACAAAGAATTTCATCCAATGATTTATATATGATCTGCCATAATTTGGAATGGAGTTTTGAAATTGTTTTGTGACTGACATCAGACTTAAACAATGCCACTGTTCTCTTGAAGAACTTATCACAGCATAAAATTATTGCCTTAGGAAGGAGACTTTTTGCATAAGACAGCAGTGATACTTGACTTACTTAGAATGTAAATCCAAATAATTATTAAGCATTTATCATGGCCTACCCACATCTTTTTACTGGCCTAGAAAACTCAAGTCATTACTGGCTCATATATGAAGCTACAAAAGGCTCTAGTCTTTGTTCACATATTTCATATTAATAAAATATTGCCTCACAGATATGGACTCCTATAATGCCATCTACGTATCTGCCAGTCTATAACTAAGTCATCCTTATATATATAACATCCTCTGACAGAAAGATGACTGTATTTATAACAAAGTCCTGCATTTTGCTGAATAATAGCCTCCAAATCCAAGGGGGAGCAGACATTGCCCCCTCCCCAAAGTCACCCATGCCACGTAACTGGTATAAATAAAAGGTACGTCAAAAATCTTGCCTTTTCTGTTACTTTCTCAACTCCAGTCTTCAGCTCATGTACCATATTGCTGATTTGCTTAGCTTTGCTAAGGCTGTCATCAGGTAGCTGTTGATGGTGCTCAATATGCTGGTTAAAGTGGGAAAGTGGTTCTTTCCAGGCTTGCAAAAGTTTCAGTATCAGGTGAGTTAGTTCTTCTCTCTTATAAATTGAAACAGTAAGGGAATGTGTCAGTTACTTAGCAGCAGATGAATATGAATACTCAGTCTCATTGTGAAATCTCAGTGGGATTAAGATTTACATCTGCAATTCACTACTTAAACACCACTCTGTCTCTGGTTATTTGTGTATATATAATAATGCCCAGAAGTTGTGTTTGTCGTGTTTCCAGCTAACATGAGCAGGGCCTCATCTCCCATTGCCCTTCCAGGGGATCTTCTAGGAGGACATCCTGGGGGAAGCTCCTCACTCCATCACAACCAAAAACCAAAATGTTAACATCTGTCTGTCTCCTAGAGACAAAAGGTTTCGCCCACTGGTGTATCCCCAACATCACAAATTGCTTTTTCTCTGTATGAACAAACTCTTCCTACTCTTCTTTGAACCAATAATGATGTTTCTCTCTTTGCCATTCAACTATGATGTAAACAAGTTTGCTATTCTTTTCCCCTTACCTAAATGAGGGATTCAGAGATGACTGTTATTTCTTTCTCCTGATTGCTTTTTGTACTTTGCAGTGATACTGATTAATTTTTTTTGCCACACACGCAAGTTTCTAAGTTTCTGTTCCACAGAGTTTGCCTCAACAAAACCACAGGATGTCTGTCAGTCATTCTGATGAAGTACTACTGCAATATCCTTACTATAACCAGTATATATGATCCAAGCATAGGTAATCACATACAGATTTAAAATTCAACTAATTTAAGATTGATATGCAATACTTCTGTGATGTGCACCTGTTTGGGGTAAAAACTTAGCAACCTCTTTCATCATTGTTTATGAAGCTGCAGAAGCATTAAAACCTCCCTATCTCCTGCCCAACTGGAGTGGGGGACCATTACAGCATGATGAATGAGACATTTTGGGGTTTTGATAGGACAGGAGGTATATTCCCCTTTCTCCGGGAGGGGAGAAAAAAGGCCGTGTGACCCGCAGAGTCCGCTTCCCGTCCCCCAAGCCCCGCGGTGCTCTCTTCTGCCCTGTCTCTGCCCACCGTCGCCTCCGTTGCCCTTACCGGGATTTTTTGGGCGTATTCTTTGCCGTTGGGGGTCAGCATCCCCGACGTGTGGCACTTCCGAGCGGGCCTTCCCAGCTCGTTGTCACGGGGAGACAAATGTTTTTCCTACGGGGGAAGTAGATCGAGAGCACCACCACCCCCCTACATCCCCCCACCTTTTCCCCTATCCCCCCCGTCGGCAGCCGCTCCCGGGGCGGCGCAGCCCAGCTCCGCGGCGGCGGGGCCGGCCCGGCACTCACCAGTTCGGCGTAGAGCGCCGTGGAGAGGCTGTGGATCCTGCCCGAGTGCCGGATCACCCGGTCGAAGAGGTCGGCCACGGTCAGGGGGTGACAGCCGGCGTCCCCCGGAGCGCAGACCAGCAGGCACAGCAGCGCCAGCGCCGCAAGCACACCTGCGGAGAGGGCGGCGCGTCGGGGCAAGGAATGTCGGGGTGTGCCCCCGCCCGGCCCGGCCCGGCCCCGCCGCCCGCCCCCTCACCTGCTCGCCCCGCCGCCCGGGCGAGGGCCACGGCCATGGCTCAGCGGAGCCCGTGCCTGGCACGGAGCGGCTGCGATCGGCCGGCGATGCCCCCGCATCTCCTATATATGCCGGGATCTCACGGTGATGACGGGTGTCTCCCCTGACGTGCGCAGCCCGCGGCCACCGTGAGCCAGCCCGCCCGGAGCGGGGCTCACGGCCATGGCGGGCCGACGGGAGCGTCCCTCGCACCGACGGGACCGACTGTCCTCGGAAACCCAGCGGACCCCGCAGAAATGGGTCCCCCGGGCTCGGTGGTGGGGCTGCTACCGACCCCCCAGCCGCCCGCCCGTCACAGCCCTCCCGTGGGCAGGGCGGGGGGCGGCTCCGGTTCCCCGCACAGAAGTGACGTGTCAGGTCCGTCCCAGGGCGCCCACGGTCCGAGGGGGTAAGGGTGGGGAAAAGAGACCAGGAAAATAAATTGCTTGTGTCCTCGGTAATGGAGTTTACAAGGACAGGAATGGGCAAAATGAGAGGGGTAGGAAAGAAGCCTGGTCTGATGATATTCATCTCTCAGCCATCTCTTCAAATCACACTGTTGAGATCAGATCTGCTTTCCCTGCTCCATTGGAGGTGATGAGCGGTAAGACTGCTGAAGATGTAATAGCTGGCATGTTTGGTGGTGCAAATGTACCTCAGGATGGTCGGTCCCATGAGGCTAAATGCTCAGGGAGTAGCACAGTGAAGGACTTCGATCAGGATCCCTAAAGGGGTGCAAGTCCTGTGGACATGGTTGGTGTCCTCTATTTTGGGGCATGAGATCCTGAGCAACCCTCAGGACATGGAGCAAAAGTTGAGATGCTGGTCATGAGGAAAATTAGTCAACTCTGCCCTTCTAACTGAGGTTTTTCACCACCAAGGCAAAAGTCTACATAGAAATGAGGATACATGTGACATGAAATTGTTATCTTTTCTCCCCAGCCATTATGCTGGAGTTATGTATCTGTTTTTTAGCCCCTGAATACTCATTTCATTTATGGAAAATGGAAAAAATATACCTCAGCCAGAATGATTATCATCCCTTGCCCCACCTTTTCAGGGCAACTGGGTGACTAGAACTCATTCTGGAGGTAGAAGACATGAGTTTGACTAGTTCTTGGCCAAGGCAAAATGGAACTCTGTCACCTATACTCTGTGTGGTTACTAAAAAAAAAAACTGGTAGAAAACAAGTAGAGGTAGATACTTCTCTAGCCAGATCCTAGAAGTAATTGTCTGCCACTGGTTCTTCATAAAGTTAAGAGACATATTCAAAGAACTCACATTTTGAAAGGTTGATAGTCCAATGGGTCTAAAGGATACTTTTAACCCCAAATTTTTTAGAACTTCTAAAATTAATTTTAAAAATAGTTTACTAAGACATGCCTAATGACACTGCTCTGCAGTGTCTCTAATGAATAAAACAATGCAGTTAATTTCAGTGTTTAGTGCTGCTGAGCTAGTTCATAATTGGGACCATACCAATACGGCAATAGCTCTGAGCTCTTTGCTAGCTGATAAATTGCTTAGTGGCTTGTGGTCCAGCTGAAGACTTGGAATAGTAATACTAATTAATTCTAATAATTATCAGAAAACAAGCAATCATGCATAGGACAGGATCTGAAAACCATTGGTAGTCTGCATATAAGAATCACATGGATCAATGACTTATTTTTATTGGCCAATAGCAATTTTCTTTTATTTTTCATGTGTCTTGGAGAAATCCTGATATATGCATAGCTTAAAAAGATTCCTTAAAATATTAGATTTTTAAGTTTTATTGGAGCAATGAACTTTAACTGTGAAAAATATAAATTACTTGAACAGCAGCTCTGCCCCTTCCTTGTCTGCCAAAGATTTATAGTGCAAGATCAGCTGGAGTTCATTATGTGTTCAAGAATCACTCCTGGATTTACATCATGAAGGAGTAAAAGCTGGAATGAAAAGGTTTGTTTCAACTAAATAGGGTCCATTATTGATTTGAACCTTCTATAACAACAAGCACATTTTACAGCTCAAGAAGGCACACATCACACACTTCTGCTCTGAAAGATGATAATACAAGCTCTTGAATAAATCAGAATAAAAATTATGTAACCTGGATCTTAAAAGAGAAATGAAAAAAAGAGTTGGCTATCTGCTTAAAGAAATAAACCAGTTTCTGAAGGATGGATCTCAGATCTGTGTTTTTTCTGGGTTCTGTAAACAAAATCACTTCATGTAGAAGTGTTTGACATTTCTCTTCTTACTTCTCTGCTCTTCTCTCTCTTCTCTATGGAAACAGCTGTCCAATTCATGTCTCCCTGCTTTCATATAGTAATCACTAAACTTGCTGATTTTGTCTTGATTTGTGTTGCTCTTGATTGTTGTAATCTTGAGACTCCAAAGACATGCACAATGCAAGGTAAGTAAAAACACAAAGTATTTTTCATTAGATCTATTGATATGGCTGGGAAAATGGAAGCAATGTTTTTAGGCAAGGTGAGTTTTTTTCAAAATGAAGACGAAAAAACTGTCTGCTTGATCCACTATCCATTTTTAAAAAAATCATTTGTTTGCAAACCTCATCTTGCTCTGGGTGGTATATTTCTTGCCTTTATATCTTTCTACATCTCCTTCCTCTCACTCTTCACAGTATAAACTTTTTTTAGTCCCCTCATCTTAAAGCAACTGGTTCTTGTCTACAGTTGTCACTCTGGAGAAAACCCTTTCCTATCCTCTGTCTCATTAAATAACTTCACTCACTGAGAAGTTGCTTCCATTCACTATTCCCTGCATGGTAGTGCATGGTTTTGCCTGTTGATTCTCAGGCGAGCTCAGGGTGATGAATATAAACTGAGCTAGGGCAGAGAAATTTTGTTTTCTGTTTGCAAATGTAGACCAGGAGCTGAGGGAGCATGTGCTTGACAGATCAAATGGAACAGGTGTGCTGCTTCTTTTGCTACTCCTCTGCTGGACAGCCTCATACAGATGGTGCATTTTGCCTCCCTTGAGGCTACAGGGATGTCTACTATTTGTGACTGTGATTGTAGCACACAAATATGAGAAACATGGTTTTGAAATATCTGCTCTATCCCAACCCTCCGGAGAAGATTAGTTCCTCAGCTGATGTGCTGGCTACTCATGAGAATGAACTTCTGTGCTATTTTAGGCCAGCCATGTATGCACATAAAGACTAAGAAAAACTGAAGATATAGACCCAGTTACAAATTCAGATACCTAAAGTTCTGAAACCCTTCATTCTTATTATAATATGTTATTTTGCTTCCTGCTAAAGTGGTAGAATCAATTGTGTAAGGACAGATTGCAGTCTGTGTGGAGTGCCTGAGCAGAATATTGCCATGCTAAACAGATATTACTGTAAATCAATGATTTTCACCATACAATGATTTACATCATTATGCAAATCAAGTGGGAAAAATCAATGTCTTAATGCTTTATTTATGAAGTGATTTCTTTTAGGATATTGTTTCAATTTATTTTTCAAGAGGAGAGTATTTCTGTTCTCATTTCTGTTGGCTTCAGTGAGCTTGCTCACTGTGTGAATTTAGATCTATCTGGTAGAAGATTTACTTAGTATTGATTTGGAAGGATAGATCAAATCACAGGAAAAATATGTGAAAACTCTGATCTTCACTGAAACTTGAAAGGGTAATACACTCTATGAAATCTTAACTTGGAATTTTAGGTCCTTTTCTACACAAATTTTTGTTTGTTAAATTTAATTATTTCAAATTTGCATATATTTTATATAAGATTTTGTATATTTCAGTTTTGCAATTGGTCTTAAATGTAGTCTAGAGAAACAAACTGGATTTGAGCATGAAAGGCAGAATATATAATTAAAATATTTAATACTATTTAGACAATGAAACTTTAGGAGAAAAAAAGTTCTGCATGTTGAGATGTTCAATTCATTGAAGAATGCTCTTACTTACAAATACAAAATATTTCTAAAATATATTCGAAAAAATATTTTAAAA
>VZUA01090391.1:0-13148 GCA_013401035.1 Horornis vulcanius
GTCCCCTGCCACGCTGTCCCCTGCCACTTGCCTGTTGCCATGGAGAGTAGATTTGGTCCTGCACACTCATGGGTCCCGTGTGGCTCTTCTGTGCCAGGGTAATCTGCTGTCACTGTGGTCATCACAATAACTGAGCTTTTTCTTTTCTTTTTAATATACTCTTCTCTGTACCACATCTTGTTTTCAGCTGCCTAGATACACTCTTGGTGTCAGCAGCATGATGTGATACTGCTCGTTTAAACTGGGAGACAAAACCCTGATGTGCTCTGCTCACAAAATTGCTCAGTACTCCTGTACATTCTGCAAGGTTACTTAGGATACATACACAGTGAATGTATCTGTGTTTCACCTTTTGTCTTTAAAGTGATGGAGGATGAATATCTTTCAGATGGAAAGACAGGCAACTGGAAAAAAAAAGGGGGAAAAACAAGTAACAAGATCAAAGACATAAATAGAACAAAATATGCACAAGAGATCTCATCTGAGATCAAAGATGTGAATGTAATTACCATGAATAAGACGTGCAGAGCTCACCAGAACAGAATGGTTTGTGTGCCTGGAGAATTCTGCAGAAATAAACCATTCTCTGGGAAATCGAGTGCTCCACAGAGTGACGAAAGGACATTTATTCTGCACTGGAGGGGGAATAGCAGAAAACCCACCATTGGAGCAGGGTTGCTCATTGCTGCCTGACCCTGTGCAGGGCTGCAGCCATCCAAGTAGCTCAAAAGAAATCTCTGAACCTTTTATGTTAAAAGATTCTGATCTGGGACAAAAAAAAACCCCAAACCCCAGTTTTTTTTAAGCCTGAGAGGTGTGTTGTTCTTAGGCAGGTATTTTCAAGGGCAAATGTAGTGATTGTGTTACGAGTGCAGTTGGTAGAAAAACAATTGCTTCTGTTAAGCTTAACACATAGAGGAATTGTGCAGAGCATACATAATTTCTTTTCACTAACCCTGTTTGGTCAGGGATTGTGATTGTATTTTTGATTTTTATGGCTGTTTATGTACACGTGTCCACAGGCCCTCACAGAAAATCCTTAGAAATCCAATAAATAAATAAGAAGAGAGTGTAGGAAAAGTTACACTGACTGAGCTGAAATTGCAAACTGCTGATTCTTCTTTATGAGCTATATGTTGGTCATAGATACAAGAATATAGTTTGATTTTTTGTGGAGTTAACAAATAAATGCCACTAAAAATAGAAAAGAAAAAAATAAATCTTTCTTCTTTTTCTGATAACACAGATCTGGACACTGATCACTCCTTCATATGTTTCCAGATAAGATGTGCCTTTGCCATGAATACCTCAAACCTGATGAGAGCATGGGAACTCAGAATGTTTTAGGAGTGAATTGTGGTTTACTACCTCTCTCTTTTTGTTGGCATGAAACAGAAATTCAGACACAGGTCTACACATATCAGGCTTATTTTCACTGAGGAGAGAGGTCAAAAAAAAAGGGAAATCCTGTATGCTGAACCTACTGTCAAGGCTTATTTTCACAGAAACATTGCTAGTTCTGTGTTTAGCATGTAGATGATTTCAACAGTAGCCTAGTCCATCTTTGTACGGAAATACCTCCTATAGGGAACCTGAAAAGTGTGTGCAGTCTCTAGAAATGACTATTTCCACTCCATTCTTCTGATTGCTTTGTTTTTGGGAAGAGCCCAGTGTTGTCCCTAGGTTCTGCTGTCTGTGACTTTGAGTCAAACAGTGGAAGTACAACCATTGTCTGTGTCAGATCTCACGTGGATCTGTGAACTGTCCGACCTGTGATGGAGATCCTGCTCTTCCATGACAGTGAAATTCCTGTCTCCAATGCAAAATCCCCAGCAGCAGTCATGGTGTGGTACTGTGCCAGCTAATGCCTTCAATGGGTTGTTTCTGCACAAGGCATATTTCTTCCTCCCATGATAAAAAGATGGGCTGATTCTGTTACAGGTACATTTTGCAGGTGCTGCAGAATTTTTATGGCATAACAATAAATGTAAAACTGCATAATTTTCATCATGCAAAAAATTAGTTTTCTTAGTAAAAAAAGTACAATTTCTACTATTTTCTTTGGAAGAAATAGACCCAATTCTGTCTTCAGTCTTATCCCCAATTCTTTATGAAATAGAGGGATACAGACTAGGTGTAGAGATTGAATTGAGAGAACATTCTGTCCTTTTGCAGGGCATGTTACTTCACAAAAAGAACTCTTTCCAGTCTGTAGGCCAAAATGATGTATGATGTATTATCTTAAGATCATCAGTTACTGTCAGATTGGAGATTGAGGAGAGTTTATTTTGTGATGTTCGTGACTGTTTCTGTTCTCCTGCAAGCCTTTGCTTTGACTTCAGTTCTCTCATGAATCTTTAAAATTATTCATAATATGATTTTTTTATTAGTATTTTTTTTTTAAGTTTGGAGATGTTTCTAGCATTCACATGCTTTCAAAATAACAAGTAAGCCCATGGCTGTGGGAAGCCTGTGGTGACTCTGCTTGAGAAAGGAGTTGGATGAAATGACCTCTGCAGGTCCCTGCCAGTCTCAGTCAGGCTGTGGCTCTCTATTTGTAACTCCCCAGTCTCTTCATTTGGATTCAGGTGATGGAGCAATAGAAACCTCTGTCCTGTTTTATTCCATAAATGTTATTAATTCTATAAAATGGGCTCCTCACAGCAGTGGTGCTCACAGACATTGTACGTGTTTTAGTCTAGTATATTTAGTTATTTTCTTTAGATAATACTATGGATTTTGGTTCACCTTAGTGTTTAAATGCCAAAGGCAGGCACGTGAATAATCTTGAGGAAGTCAAGAGAGGTCCTTTTATATTTAATACTTAAGCTTAAGTGCTTGGCTGCATAAAAGCCATCCTCCTGATTTTCACTGAAACAGGACTGAGAAAATCACATAGTTTGTGCAGCAGAGAGGTGGGAGCATGTGAGTCTCTACCTTTTACACAGCCTTTGAAATTCTGATTCTTAACTGCAAGCATTGATGCAGAGTTATCTCTCAAAACACAATTTACTGCTTAGCAATGAAGAAAACTGGATTTTGGACAAACACCATCTTGCCCAAAGAACAAATAGTTATTTGGGTTTTCTTTTTTTTTTTAAATCTTTTGGATTGAGGTGTCTAACCTATTTTCTGGGCCAATATCAACTGAAAAGAAGCTCTCCTCCCTCTCACCTCCCCCTGCTATGCAAGTATTCAGTCAGTTCAAATAATTTATTCTTACCTGAGAGCTGCTGTAGCTCATGGCAACTGTGAGCAGCCACCAGGGGATCACAAGGCAGCTTAAAGGCAGTATGGCAAAAAAAAAAGCCATAGATACCCTCTCAACTCTCCAAATATATATTCCTTTTTATTTTTTTTTTTTTTTTACTTATTACATGCAGGTTATATTGAGTATATCTAAACTGTAATATTAACATCACTGTGCCTCAAAGCAGTAAAAGCATGTTATGGGACACTGTGGGCTTGTCTCACCCCTGCAAAAGGAACCAGGACAGGGATCACTCACCGTTGTCAGGGCACAGGGGCTCATCTGCCCTCTTTCAAAAACACATTCACTGTCTTTTCTTGCACCTAAAAAGTTCTACACATCCACAGCATGTAAATAAATTAAACCAAAGAGAGCTGGGTTTCAGTACAGGATCAATACAGGTCAGGCCCTCGTTTCGTGGGTGGCAGTGCTGTCTCTGCAGCATGGGACCTCCTGTTTGAACTGGCAGTGTCAAAATATTTTGATCCGCCCTCTCCCTAACATTGAACCCTTCCCTGTAGTTCCAGCAATGAATAAAGTTTTACAGTGGGTGTTAAGATAATGCAAACCTTAGTTTAAAGGGGAATCAGACCTGGAGTGCGTGTATCGAAGACTATTTGAATTACATTCAGCACTGTTTATGGGTTTTCAGGAGTTGCAGAGCCTGCTAAAAAGGAAATAAAGCTTATGGAAAGGGGCTTATGTTTTCTAATTTGCTAAAAAAGAAATAAAGAGGAAAACATATTTGTGCCTGTTCAAAGGCTGCCCAAGGACAGCTTTCATTCTTTGTGACCCAGTTACATTAAATGCTTTCACAGGAACTCCTCAGATACTTATTAGAAAAAAAAAAAAAAAAAAANNNGAAAAAAGAAAAACACAGATCAGTGCTTCTGATCTTCACTCTGAGGACACATCCAGGCTTGGAGCCATTGAGAGATATCTTGTGTCCCTTGTTATCTGTACAAAAATTAAACAAAGCAATAGATGGGCAGCACTGGATAAGAAATTAGCTCTGTCCATGGAACTATTAAATGGCATAGTTTAAGATAATTTTGTTTTTAAGAAAAAGTGCAATCAGTTGTAACTTTTGTACAATCAGTACAAGCCGACCTAATGCTCTTACTCTTTCTTTGGTATTTTTCTCCCCTTTTGGCACAATGTGAGTCCTTTGAGTATTTTGTCTGGTATCACCAGCCCTCCCCAGTCCAGCTGAAAGTTTTCACTGGCTTTTGACAGAAGGTAGGAAATTCTGCATTGGACATACAGTGACAGTGGTGCTTGTCAGACAGGAGCCCAATTCCTCCTGAAACTGTTGGGCTTCAGCATGCCCTGGGGCTTGAATCCTGACTAGGTGTATACAGGAGCTGATCCCTCCACAGATTTGTTGATAAATGAAGCGTGTTATAGACTTTGTTACGTCCTACCTAAGCCCCAAATTAGTCTGTGCTTGGAGGGACAAAAAGCAAAGCCCTTTCTGCTACTTCTTGGTATTGTGTCTGACTGATGGTGTTTGGTGGTATTTGAGGAACATGAAACTGGAAGGATTTCTTGGGAGTTGGTACATCCATTTCTGTGTTCCAGGGCTTCCAGAAGTGAAAGAGAGTACACAGAGCTCCAGAGGGCACTGGGCAGCAGTACTGCATGTACACAGTGAGAGGAAAAGCCTTCTGTGGGAACTTGTTCTTTTGGATATCTTGTCAGTGACTGAAGTAGTTGCAAATATTTTCTTTTTGGTGGTGTTGCTTTCTAACAAAGGAGAAAATACAAACTAATAAAGTCTGTTGTAGTTGCTTGCTGTGATTTGAAGAAGTTAAGATATTTACTATCCACTGTACTAATTCCCCTGACACTGTGCCCTATTAGGTTTGCCAAAATTAAAAAGGTTTTTAAAAATTCAACGTTTTCTTGATACACTGAATTCTTATGTTTTTCTGTCATATGGATATTGAGTCATTGATATTTTATGTGTCACACAGGATGGTTGAGATATCAGAGAAAACTAATGATTTGCATAAGCATCCCAGAGGCATTTTTGGCTTCCCGGCATGCAGAAGCTTTAGCCTGTTGTCTTCACACAGAGTCTGCTGTAATGCTGCATGCCAGAGATGATAATTCACTTTGTGAAACATGATCAGAAGAACCCTTACGGAGGTGTGACAGATGCAGCTGTAGCCATCACTTGAAGCACTTTTCCATAACCTTAAAAATGTGTCTCCTTCTGATTTTCTTTCTTGATGACTTTTTTAGGTATTGTTGAGTTGCAGCTGTCATGGGCAATGAAATTCCTAAGAGAGCAAGGAAATAAAAAGGTTAAAGTGCCCACAGCCACAGTTTCAGCACTTAATTGGACATTAGCTACTCAGCTATGAGCATTCCCCCAAAGAATGGCGGAGTTCTTGCAGGCTTCAAACAATGGAGATGCGTGGGTTGATGCCATCTGCAGCCTAGGGCTGGTGGAACAAAAAGATGTTTGAAGAAGCGGGGAATTCTCAGAGATATGGTAGAATGGAAATGATCTGAAAGTAATCAATCATTAGGGTGACATAAATCACAACACACAAGAGCCCACGGCCAGGAGATGTCAAATACCGCCCGCAGCGCATCAGTCTCTCTGGCATCACCACTTTTGTGTGTTGTGCCACTGCTCTTTTGCGGGCCATCAATTTTGTGGGGCGATGAAACTCAAGAATGCCGGCTTGCCCCGCGCAGGCAACGCCGCTTTATGACCGCGCGCCCTGACGTGCGCCCGCCCCGTGACCCGAGAGAACAAGCGATTGTGAGCTGGGTGCCAAACCCGCCAGATGTTGCTTGAGCTCATAATTACGTTAGTTCTGTTGCTCCAGTGCAGCAGCATCAAAACAATGCCAGCCAATCTGGGGCACAAAGAGAGGCTGCAGCTCTCATGTGGTCATCTGGTCCACGCTTGACATTTTTGCCTAAAGCTCTCGGATGTCAAACTTAATTTCTCGTCCTTGATTATAAGTAAAATGATCTGTGCGCAATATTAAAAAAACATTTATCAGCTGGAAAACAGCAAGAGGCATGGCATAAACTCATATAAACGTTAATGAAAGGCAGACAAAATTGAACAATAGTACTGTATTCTTTAGTCTCTTAAGAGTCTCCAAGAGAGGAGTCTAGAACAGGGTTGAAGGATAAGCACAAAAACTATTGTTTTGAAATTTACAACAACTCTTCTTATTGTTTAAAACATTGGTCTGGAAGTCCTGTCAAATGGAACAAGCATAATCCTCATTTAACTTATTCTGATATTGATCATCAGATCAACACAATTCATAAATGCCTTGATTTCATAGAAAGGCTCCATCTTTCTACTGTTGCCCATAAAAAATCTCATGAAATTTTGGCTGCCTAGCTCCTTCCAAGAAACTGTACAAATTGTAAAACAAAGGCTGTGGAGATTGACAATGAGGCCTATTCCTCTGAATCAGGGCGATGCTATTTGGATGGTCCACAGGGCAACCTGAGCACAAGGCTCCAGGTCCCAGTACAAAAATACATGAATGCATAGGACTCAAATTATCCTTTACTTTGTCATATTGATCTTTAATTTGCTAATGCAGAACCGCAATACAGCAAGGATGTTTTCATCCCATTTTTGTCAGCCCTCAGCTCCCCATCTCACCAATGGGCATATTGCCCTTTCCTTCACCTGCCTTCCAGCCTACAGAGCTCCAAGACCTGTGCCTGAGTTGTTCAGCACTGGTGCTGTACATGGGAGCTGTTGGGCTCTGCATAGCCTGCTGTAATTTTCTACTTTTTCAAATAAATGTGGTGAGTCCTCATCAGCAGCAACTGTTAAATTACAGCATTTTCCTTCCCTCTCAATTGTGAGCTACAACACATATCTCAGACTAGGCACAAGAAAATTGTAGCACAGGACAGGAACTATCAGCTAAAAAGATTTTCTAAACAATGCAAGTTGGCCTCAGCGTGCCCTACTAATATTCTCCATCTTGCACTATTTTCTTTTCAACTAAAAATGTAAAGTCATGCCACACATAAGAGAAATTTTATTTCCTGTACTACTACAGTTTTTTAGCATAATGGCCCATGTAGATCAGTGGGCAAATATTACATCCTAAAGTTTCAAATAATTTCCATCTTTATGTTTCATATCTGATCTTTAATAAATATTATTTTACACAGTGCAATTAGACTTCAGGACGTGAAACGCAGAGTAATCCAGAACCTTTTTGCAGAGCTGGGTATTTTCAGGGTGCACTGACATCTAGATTCTGATCTAACTAATGGCACAAATCTGAAGCAATTTCCTATAAATCAGTACAATTACATCAGCACAATCCCCATTAAACTAGGATGAGAGTCAGACCTTTATTTCTTTTCCAGCCTGCTCCAGAGATACAGTATTTTCCATTTAGTCAGCTGAAGAGAACTGTAAAGGTATAGAAAGAAATGATAGAACTAAATTTTACTGTTTAACATATGGGAAACTTGGTTATTATTTTACCATAAGCTTCGCAGGAAAAAGAGCGTGCTACAGTAAAATGGAAAAAATTCACTTCAGGTGTTGTATCGTGAAATCCAAGGAAGTGACATCAAAGATTAAACCTGGCCCATTTACTTTTAAGCTGTTTTGTTTAAGTATCAGATTTTATGTCTGGAGATTTTCTCTACTCTGTGAATTTTATTCCTTTTTGTAAGCATAAAACTGAATAAGGATCAAGAAGAATTTATTTTGTCGCCCCAGTACCAACATAAGACCCTCATGTTGGCCCCTGAAATTCTTTTGACAATTCTGGGTGCTGGGTACAGAGCAGCTGCACACTGGGGTCAGTGTGCACGGCAAATGTGGTGCAGGGTGGTTTTAGCCAAGCAGGAGACATTTGTTTGCCCGTGGCTCTCCTAGTACCAGAGAAGCCTGTTTGTTCCAAGGACAATTGTCTGCACTACCTGGTCACACTGAGACAGGTGTAATTCTGTGTGGGATAACGCTGTCTCTTGGTGACTGCTCTGTCTGGAAAGGAGCAGTGGGAGTGCCAGTGCTGTCTGGGCAGGCAGAGGTGCCGTGGTGTCTCCTCACAGCCACTGAAGCCACAGCCTGTTGCCAGCTTTGCTGCCTTCCTGGACTGAGAACTCTTTCCTTTGATTATTTTCACCAGTACAGAAGAGTGAGAGAAGACTCTTAGGAAATTACAGGAAAACTTCCATACTCTTATGGGAGAAAGAACTAAATGGGCACAAAAGGCCTTGTTTTGGTTAATGGAAGCCAATGGGGAGAATACATCAGGGATAGGTGAGGTGGGGACAGTGGGAGAGGTGGCTCTGGCTGACAGGCAGCAAGGTGCCCTGAAGTCCTTGGTACATGGAGGTCTCCTTTGGGACTCTCTTCCACGGGCCAGCCCTCACCCCTGTCCTGGTGTTCTCTGGAGCAGTTATTTACCTGGACTTTCAGGAGCTGGAGAAGTTCAGAGGAGTGTGGAAAGTTTGGTGCAAGTAAGAAGTGTATCTGTTGAGCTAAATTTTGTTCCCAGTCCAAAACTGAACACTTTTTTTTGTGGGAAGAAGTTAACTGGAACTGATGAAGTTTCTTTTCATGGATTATTTAAGCAGAACAAGATGTTGTTAATGCTGAGTTTCTTCCATGTTATTTGGGAAAGTATGTCTGATTATGTAAATTAAAAGTTGCTGCTTAAAAATATTTTGCTTGAGAGATTGCAAAGGCAACACAGTAAATGAATTAAGATCAGAGAGTCTTGCTCAAGTGAGAAGATTGCATAAGTAACCGCATGTGTTATTGAAAAATACATACTGTTTACAACGTATTCTTGCAAGATCCTTAAATATTTCACTTTGAGGTTTGCTTGATATAAAATATTGCATTTGTTCAAGCTGTCTCACAGGCTGGGACCTAAGCTGATTTGCAGCTACATGCAGATTAAAACCACTATGCTGTCCCGCTGCAATTTTGGATTTAATTTGGTTAGTTTCCGTCTTTTTAAAAGAAACAAGAGAGTTTTCAAACCAACAGGCATTGACTGCTTACCTAATTAAAAATGTATCCATCTGCTGGTGGCTGACTTGTTATTCAAAGCATACAGATCTAAGTAGGTTGATTTATTTATGAAGACCTTATGACACTGAGAGATATGCACTCAAAAACATGCAAAAATAAATGTGGTTGCAGATGGGTAGACACACACAGATCTTTATGGGGTTCTAAATAACAGATAGAGAGAATTTGGAAAATGTGCTTTAAAGGGAAGATCCTTTTATGTTGCTTTCACGTGTTTAACATTTAGAGCTCAAATAACAGAGCAGCCAGAGAACATGTGAGATAACTCTAGTCTAAATATCCTATAGTGCCTTTTAAGTTGCGACAATTTTTTTTTTCTGAAAGCTTAGTGTGAGTGATAGACTCTGAAGCAGATGCATTTAGGGAACACTTAAAAGGGAATTTTAATTAAAGGGAAAAAAAAATCATTAGCACTCACAAACACCATGCATTGGAATCAGGCTAAATGCTGTCTTCTTATATTTGATTTTATTGGTCTATTGGTAAATGTCTCCCAAATTAAGTTTCTACGCTCAAGCTTTGGAAACTTCCAGTTCCATTGGATTCATTCTCAATGCTATAAATACTGTTGCAATCCTCAGGTAAAATTTATTCATCAGTTTATGAGCTCTAGGAACTTCCCAGTGTGACGAAGCCATCCGGTATTTCCACGTGGGGTGTGGAGCTGCTGGCGTCACACTTCACGTCATTCCTGGTGCAATTCCTCTGCTGTGGGACTTCTGACACTGACACACAGGGAGTGGTGCCCCAGCTTGCTCAGAGCTCTCTCCCAGAGGCTCTATGTGTAGGTGGTCTACATCTGTCACCTGAGAAGTTTGAGGAGAATGGAGAATACCATGCCTGGGACAACTCTGGAGTAGCTTGATGGCCTCTGGTTCTGTTTACAGCAGAGTTTCTAGGGGGTCCTTTTGGTTTTTCCTTCCATCCACATGCTTGGCAGCATGTTTATTCAGGTTTTGCACGTTTGCATGCCTTTCTGTGTTCATTGGTAAAAAAAAATTATCAAAAATAGACTGAAAATATTTCTTTACCGACCACCTTATCATGCTGGTCTCCTCTTAAACTGCAACTGTCTTGCACCAGATGATAAAGTTGCTTTCAGAAGAAATGTGTTTCTTACCAAACCATGCATTGACAATTGTGCTCAGCTTCACAAAAGAGAATTCTCTAATCCCAAGGTTAGTTTAAGCTGATTCCCCCAGTATATACACTTTCAGATTCCCTTTGAATTGCTTTTTGTTTCCATGTCAAGACAAACATGTGGGTTTTCTAATGCCAACAAAATACGGAATCATGGTTTGTATGTAGATTAGCTAAGGAGGATATTTGAATGAGTTGCCTTTTGGTAGGAAGCCATCCCGGCATTTCTTTGGAAAACTCTAGAGGTGTTTGAACAATCCTTATACTAATAGATGTCACCACTGGGAATCTGTTTTACTTTTACAGCTCTTTGTTTGAGTATCTTGCTGGCATTTTTTTATATTTTGGAATGGGGTGTGGATGTGTGGAAAACTCAAACAAATCTATATTTTCTTTTACTTGATTTCTCCCAAAGATGTATTTTGATTTAAGTTTCAGATAGTAATCAAGGGAAGAAAACCCATAAATTTTCCTATGGGTGTTCCTTTTGTGCAGAAGGGAGAGGACAAAAAAAAAAAAGACCAAGAATTCTTTCCTTTTGTTTCCAACACACTGCAAACGACTGTTTGCTGTTTTCCTGGTCCCGTGCAAGCCCTGGAAATGGGGGACAAGGGATCACAATGGGTCAAGGCAAATAGTTAGTCACACTCTCTCTTAGAATTGAACCCATTATTCAAGCAAGGCAAGCAAGTTTTCCACTACTAATTTTGGTCTGCATTGGAAACTGTGGCCAGTGTGGTTGTGTGAATAAGGATTAGTAATGGTGAGTGGGCACGGGAGGTAGCTGAAGGGGTGGCATTTTTGTGCCTGTAAAAGCGGTAGTGGCTGCACATTTCTCCCCAAACTCAATATTTTTGCTCTTTACCTCAGAATACTGCAAGATGACTTCTTTGGGAAGAAAATCTCATTGGAAATATCAACTGCATGCATGTTAGGAAAGCCTTACAATCGACTGTCTCAGTCAAACAACACCAATGAGTAATTTATAATGGAAATCTGGCCTTAAGGTAGGATTCAGGGAGATGTGTCCCTTCTCTCTATTGTTGTTACCGATCCGTGTACAAGAAAATGCGCCCAGGGTTTGGGTCTGACTTCCATCAAAGGAATGAGATGGTTGCTGCTGAAGGAAAACTCAGAGGGAAATGGGGCACTCAAAAAGTGTTTGCAGCTGGAGAAAAATTGTTCATGGTGCCTTTGGTGTAGGAAATAGGAGGAACTAATTTACACGTCAGAAATTTAAAAATTCTTAAAATGAGGTTCATGCCAGTGAAACGCATAGTGCAGGTGTCTTTTGTTCTAATGCAACAGTGATGTTCAGCTCCTTGAGAGTGGGTTTGAGGTCTGATTGTGCTAAAAGCTGTACATGAATATCTCAGTGCATGACAAGACCCAGCAGATGGGTATAAATAAAAAGAGAACAAGGAAATACGCTGGCAGCATTGCCCAGCACAACAAACCACCTTATTCTCTGAACTCTTCCAGTATCAGTGACAGCACTGAGGAAAATAATGGCTGCCACTTTTCTAATATAAAAGTGAGGGAAGTTGGTTTTTTTTCCATTGTCCTTGCAGTTTTTCATCTCTGTGCCTACTATTTTGCTTACATGAAGTTAATCCAGAATCTGCAGTATTCTGCTATAAAATCAGTGTAAATACTGAACTAGAGCACACACATGTACATATACTCACCTCTTTCAGTTAGTGGTTCCCTAAAACAGGGCAAGTAGTTTCTTAGCTAATAAACAACCATTCTTTTGTATCTACAGGTAATCTGAAATGAGGAGAGAGAAACACAGGCAATGCTTCAGATCCTGACTAAGCTCACCATTACTTAAAGGCTGGCCAACCTCTAGACCACAAGTTCCACACTTCCTTATGGATGTTACCACAAGGAACTGCAGCTCTCCATATTCTTGGCAACATTGGCACCACAGGCACTGGAAGCCTGCAGATCTCTCTGACTTTATATTTATTTAGCATCACTCTTTTAATGTGGGCAATCACATACATCCAGCTTCAAAATTGTTGCTGCAGTGGCTATTTCAGGAGGTCTGTGCAGTACTGGGAGCAGAGCCCTTCTCCCAGAGGTAAACTCACAAAATTAACCTTTCTCCTGTCCTGTGAATGTATCAGTCATGCCTGCATGCATAGAAAAAAAAAAATGTACAAATATTTTCCATTTTTGGAAAAAAGAAAGATGTTTCTTTTAATTGTAAAGAAGGCCAAGGAGTCTGCCCTACTATTAAAAATAGCACACATTAAAAAAGAAGGAGGGGTTGGTATTTTTTCTTACTTCACACAGTTTTCTCCTATATGGTTGCCAATATTTTGTTCATAATAATGGGTGGACCATCTCAGATAGGATGGTTTAATCTGAGTTAATTAGGATTTACACTCTATTAGAAGTGCCAGAAAGCTTCAGTGCTCTGTAGGGAACCTGTCTCTGGTGCAGTTTGATTGGTACCATCATTGCATAAATAATCTCTGAAAAGATCGGTGTCTCTGAACACACAGAATAAAAATGAATTAGAGCTCTGACACTCTATCCTTTTGACAGTTTTACAAAAAAGACAATTTAAAGACTTTTGCACAAAAATTATCTTTGTTTATACTGAACTTTTACTGGTGAAATTAAAATAATGTTTTATTTTTTTTAATAATACCTGCAGTAAATTATGGCAGGAAACCTAAAATTCCAGCA
>VZUA01090406.1:347-12225 GCA_013401035.1 Horornis vulcanius
TTTTTTTGCTAAAGCATAAACACAGGGCCATATATGCCCAGGGCACCTTTGTAGATGCCTTAAAATATTCCCTGATAGCAATCTTTTTCCACTAATCTGGAGTGCTCCTACAGATCTGGAGGTGAAGGTCATGTTAGGGACAGGATCAAGACTGGGGTGGTGAGCTGCAAAGTACCTGCATTGCGTAGAACACAGGGAATCATTGCCCCTGACATCTGGAGTGCTTTATCATCTAGAAATAGCAGCCATTTTAATAAAAAATTCAGTAACAATAAGATGAAAAGAGGACATGATGATTTAGGACAATTTTCGAGAGGAGGCTAGGCTGTCAAGCATATGACTGGATGTGGTCGAAGGCAGTGTGAGTGTGAGAGACACTTGTAGAGAGCACCCTGGTTGTATCATTACAGACCATAATAGCTTCAAAAATAACCATGAACAAATATAGCAACAAAATGAGCTGCAACAAAGGAATCACAGGCACATAGCCAAACAAAAGCCTGAGCTCTGCTTCCGGCATATGCGTTACATTTCTTTTCTTACTTTTATTCTTAGGTAGTGTAGCTTTAACCAGATTCATTTTATCTAGTATTTTAAATTGTGGCTGCCTTGAAGGGGCATCAGCAACTCTTGGAATGGGCTTCCAGATGCTAAGTTATGACAGACATAGTTACTGCTAACATAGATGTGCATATTGCCTGAACACTAGAACACTAAGGCAATTTTTAAACAATTTTAAAAATAGATTTGTTCTTAAATTTGTTGAGAACCAATGTGCTGTACCTCTCATGATTTCTGAAACAGGTGAGCTTTTGATTCCTGTCGGTTTTGAACCTGCAAGTGATTATTTCACTTCTCCAGTCATTTAAACAGACATCATCCAACTCCTTAGCCAATCTCTACTCTGTTTGCAAGAAAAACCTGGACTCACAGTAATAAAAAAAGGACTCATCCATGCTGTCAAGGTCTGAGGAATGAGTTTGAAAGAGATGCACACGTAGGTTACATGTAGGTTCAGTCAGGAGCAACCATCCTGGCTGCCTGTACTCCCTGGGAACAGCACCTTGCTGCAAGGCAGCAGCAGCATGAGTTCCCATCACCTTGTCCCACGTGCTGACATCTGCATCTTTGGCAAAGTTATTCGGAGGCTTCACCCAGCCCAGTACACTCAGTCTCTGACTTGTTCTTTCTCTCCAGAAATGGTTCAAGCAGCGCCTGGCAGAATGGAGGAAGTCTGAAGGGCTGCCCTCAGAAAGCGGGTCTGTCAGGGACTAGAGGATGCTGCTCCAATCCCCTTGCCTCTTATAAACGATGGTGAAGCTCTTCAGAGTGGGTTTCCTTGGGGTTCTTCTGTTGCAGTAGGCTTTGCAATACAAAGTAATACTCTGCTATTTAACAATTTTTATTTAACATGTACATAACCAGAAAAAAATTATATATGTGTGTGTGTGTGCGTGTGTGTGTGTATAACTTTTGATGGCTGATAACCTATCTAGTGATTCCAACCCATTAACAGCAGCTGCACAAGAAAAGGCAATTTCATGCCCTTGTCCCAGGCTTGCAGAAAATTTGCCATGATGTATGTTCAAATATAGAAACAAGAAATAAAGATTCATGTTCTTTACAATCCCCAGTATGTGTGCTAGCTTTAAGGTACAGATCATCCATGGAGTAGGGCATCTGGAAAACCAGGTGTGTTGTTCAGGTGACTTGGCTCAACATGCCTGAATAAGCTCTGGATACTGGCAAACCAAGTGCCTACACCATAGTCAGACCAAACCAAGCACCTCTTCAATACCTTTTTTACCTTCCTGTTAGAGGTCACCAAAGAGAAAGAACTCATGAGTTGTTCTGGGCTTCTTTCCCAATGCAATAATAAAACCCCAATGTTTTCTGATGAGTGGAGCTGTGTAATGTCCCTGCTTGTGCTCTCTGTCCCCATGACAGGAGGCAGATTCCTTCCTCTGGAAGGGTAGTATTTCTCCCAGGCAGACTCACTGGGCACAGTGGGTTTTCCCCTTGCCACAGGGACAGCCATGGGCAGCCTCATCTCCTAGGGCCTGTGGGTCCATGCATGGCAGCCCAAACAGCCTCACACACCTAATCCCTGGGATGGCAGAAGCTGGTGGTGCTGGGTTTCCCCCATAGCATGGGGGCTGTTGGGGGAGACCCCAGTCTCCTCCTGGCCATTCTCAGGCCTGAGGAATGCAGTTGCACTGCGGCTCTTGCACAAAGTCCAAACTCTCATCCATCCTGGCACAAGACAATGCCTGGTCTAAAAATAACTAGCACCATTGCCCAGTGACCTTACCTTGTTCAAAAGGCTTCAAAAGTCCTCTGCTTAGTGGATTACTGAATCAATTAATGGATCCTCTGATTAATCTCCTTCTGGTTTGTGGTCACCTGTGTCTACTCCTTCGGAAGGAGAATCAGCTTAACACAGGGAAGATTAAAATACATTGGCTCTGAAACTGCCATATGCTTTCATTTGTGGCTTTTGTCCCTTACTGGTGAGCATCCCTCTTGCCTCAGTATCTCCAGCCTGTCGCCTGTGGTTGGGCAGCCAGTGCACTGACCTTGTAGGAAGCAGATAAAAGCATTCTCCCTTATGTCATGCCCCTAACAGGCTGTGTTGTTCCCCTGCAATCCAGCTGCCAAACTGACTCACCCACAGACCCAACTGGAGAATTTGCTCTGCAGACTCTGGCATCAATACTTGTTTTCTGCTTAGCCATTGCAACTTGCCTTCTCTCTTACACTGAGGGGAGCTCTGCTTTTTCGAGTTAGGCTCCAAAAATACCAGAGCAGAACTCTCTTATTTTGCCCAGGGTCACACAACTGAGTATCTGAAACACACAGCTTTAACCCACCTAGGTAACTGGATCTGCCTATTCACCAAATGTCCAGGCATTTGAGAAAACAGGCCCCAAATCCAAGTCAACTCAACATACAATGTGGTCTTTTGTATTTCTACTTCTGTCATGAGCACAAAACTTTTGAGTGTCAGTAAGAAGATGTTTAAACTTTAGCAAAAATGTTTAAACTCTAATTTAGGTGTTGTGTTGCATCAGCTTACTGCGTGCTCTTGGGTTTGGTTTGTCACACTTCCCTCTGTGAAAGGACAGTTCCTGTGCTGCCTCCCCCCAACAGTTGTTTCATTACTTCTTAAACTGTTATGGCAAAACAATCAAGAGAGAAACTCCAGACATAATCCTAGGGAGAGAGTCTTCCCACATTAGGCTGAATTCTGTTAATTTTCCCTGATGACTATTCTTAAGGAATGATGATTTTATTTAAACTCCTAGAAAGTGTTCCTGCTGAGTGCTGCCTCTATGCTGTGTTCAAGGAGATTTTCCAGCCACAGCACAGCCCAGAGAGAGTGATGTTCCAAGGGGTGACGTGGGCAGATGGCAGGAGCATTTCTGGGGGAGCTTAGCGCCGAACTGGTTGAGCTAGTTCGTTGAGCCGCTGAGAACAAACAAACTTTAAAGCAGACTTCTTCACTCTGAATGCATCTGGGTTGAGTGCCGTAAAGCCCAAACGAGGTCTGGAGGAGAGAGGGTAGGCATGGTCAGTCCTGACTGAAGCAAGGCCAGCTGTCAGCTGTGTGCCAGCTCCCACCTAAGCCTGCCCTTCCCTGTCAAGGGAGGACAAAAGGCATCACAGCTCCGCTGCTATTGTCAGGGGAGGGGTATCTCTCACAGTCCCTACAGCCAGGCATTCCCTCACCCTCTGTGATACCTCCTCCCCAGCACTTCCTGCAGACTGGGCTGAGGTCAGCTGCAACATGCTGGGCAACATGAACTGCCCTTTGCCAGTCGGTTGCTTTTTATAATTGGAATTAATAAGAAGTCCCAACCAGTAATTCCTGCTGGAATTAGAAAGTTCTTGTTTCTTCTCTTTTGACTCTCCTTCTACCTCAAAAGGGCTTTTTAAACCACAATCCATGTAGCATTAACACATCCAGACATATAAAATCCATGCATTTTGGAAGTGGAAGAGCACTTCCTAATCTTGGCCTAATCTCTCTGGCCAAACACAAACATGAACAAGGTGCCGTGAGCCACACAAAATGGGCCAGCAGCTGATTGTTTCCCCGTGACAGGGAAGCAGTATCTACCTTGAGGTAGGCTGGGCCAGCTCCAGAATCCTTGGTGTAGCCACTGCGCGCTTGGCAGCCTTTGTCACAGGCCACTCAGGATCCCGCGGGGGCTTGAAGTTAGAGTGGAGTTGTTTTGGCCTAGCCAACTCAATGGTCCGAGGGCTCGCAACTGCCTTCTGACATAGGCTGGAAGGCTGGGGAAGAACGGGGAGCAAGGTCCTTAGAGGTGCTCCTGGCATTCAAGGGTGCTCAGCCTGTAACCAACTCAGTGTTACCAGGTTCACAGTCACTGACCATATGCAGATGGGACACAATCCTGTCCTCAGCTGTGTTTGACACCAGGCAAACTGTAGAAGGAGAAGTCACTGCCTGGCCAGTCCCACAACCTGCCCTGCAGCCTCCTATTACTCACAGCCTTTTGTCCAACCCACCCCCAGCACTGGAGATCCCAGTTAGGCACCTGTGCATCCTTCCCTGTCCCCACAAGTCCAGACTAGGTTCAGCTCTGCCGTTCTCTGGGCATATGTACTGGGAGTCAGCTCATGCTCTGAATGGAGCACAAGTCCTGCTTTCCAGCTCAGGAAGCAGCTATGCCAGCCTCATGGAGAACAGCACATCCAGGGCTGGATGAAGAGAGCCACAAGTGACTGAGCACCTGTGCCCTCTCCTCTGCCAAGAGTCCCATCCATCTAGGGTCCCGGGTGATGCTGCCTTACCATAGAAATGACAAAACCAGGCTGGTTGTGCCTAGAACAGCAGGTCAGCTCCTTGATCAAGGGCTCTGCAAGTTTCTGGACGCGTGCCGATGCCTTGGCCGAGGTTGCCAAGCTGGAAACCTGTGTTGGCACCTGCATGGGTCCAGAATGGGGGAGGGATGTGCAGACACAGAGCTTGTACAGCAGCCCACAGGGACATGATCCCTCTCCACAAGGATGAGCATCCCAGCACCCTTCCTCTGCAGGCATGGTCACTCTTAATTTTCCAGAATCCATTATTTTTCTTTCACCTGAACTATTAAGTAATTTTGGTACTACACGGATTGCCCAGCTGTTTCCCACTCAGAGCCTGGAGGGGAGATCCTGTAATGAGAGCCTGTGTAGCCAAGTGAAAGTGTAGAGAAATTTCTCCCATATTTTTCATATTCATCTTCCTGGCTGAATCAAGTAACTTCCCTGCTAAGGAGGGACACTCATATTTTGGGGTAAATTTGCTGGTACAGTTAACTGCATTCCTACAGAAAATGTGACTACTTCTCCAGTAGGGGACTTCTTCCAAAATTTTTCATAGGGTTACTATTGCTTAGTCCTGCTCCAGCCCAGCCTCCCATTTCCCAGCCCCAGCGGCTGCATCCAGAAAGCCTAGCCTTTGCCACGGAAATGAGTGTAATCCGAGATTGCTCCAAGCCCTTTCACCTCTGCAAAAGCAATGATCCACCTAAAAGGAACAAGCTCAGAAATATAAATTAGACTTCTGGTAAAATGTAGTTAAAATACACATAGTATTTGCAATCTCATGCCCCCTGTGTACTCAGGAGCACAGCTGCCCAACTAGAAACATGCTACTCCCTAAGAGTTAAACATGCCACTTCCATCACATTTCTCCGCTTTCCCAAGCTGCTTTATCAGAGGATGCAGCCCAGATGCCTCCCTTGGCTCTACTGCTATACTAGACTACTCCAACCTGGTTGTTTTTTGTCTCCCAGCAGGAGATTTGCAAAGACAACGTTCTTGTCTGAAAAGGCAGTTTCTCCCAGTGTCATAAACCCCTGCAGAACCAGAGAACTCCCCTCCACACACTGGGCACATCCAGGGGCAGGATACAGGATCTAAAAACTCAGTTTGCTGCATCCCTGTACCCTCCAAATCTCACTCAGCCTCCTCCTCACCTCTCTGGGTGGCATGAAGTCTGGGTGCAGCTCCTTTGGCCGGGCAAGCTCCAGTATCCGCTTGGAGGGATTATAGTTCTGGGCAGCCAGGGACACAGGCCACTCAGGGGACTCACGGGATCTGGAAGCAGAGAGCCATGGCACTGCCAATCACAGATGTTCCCCACTCTGGCTGCAGCTGAGATGTCTAAGCCTCACATTTGCTGCAGTAGAAGGCAGCTGTGTGGCCATTTCCAGTGTAGAACTCATCCCATGAGAAAATCCAGAAGTTCTAATCCCAGCAGAGACCATGCTCTGCATTTTGCCCTCTGTTTACCCGTCCTCTGTTCCTGCATTTATTACTTTGAAGATGCACTGATGCCACAAGGCCCAAGGCTCTACCTATAGCACCCTATAGGCTTTCCAGCCTCTCACCTTTTCTCCAGGAAAGCAGGCAGGTATTTTTTAGGTTCAGCCAACCTCAGCAGCCGTTCAGAAGGGTAACCAAACTTTGTTAGCAGGACACGCCCACCGATTACTGGTCTGCACATGTACAGAAAGAAGGATTTTGAGGAACAGCACAGAACAGCTAGCAAAAGGCAACTGACAGAGAACATGATCCTGGCAGAGAGTAACCTAAGTCTAAGGTTAAGCATCCATGCCTGTTGCATATACAAAAGCTGGCACTGGTGCACATGGAAAAGCCGTGAACAAATAGGCATTTACACCTGAGATTTCCTCACTTTAAATGCTGTTTGCATCTGAAGAGTCCTCTTTTAAGCACCCTCAGTGCATTGCTTTCAAAGTCTAGGCTTTTCCTGGACTATTTTATTTATTACACAAATAATAGAAGCTGCCCCACAACGTCTAGCAGCATTTATGTTGGTCAGCTCTGCCAATTTAGAAACATGTTTGTTACAATGGCTTGATAGCATCTTGTGCCCTTGTAGCTCCTTTCATCTTGGTGTCTCCCCTAGTGCCTTGTTCATCCAGCTTTCAATCAAGTATAACTGTTGGAATATGCATGTCATCACCAGGGAAGGAGCAAGCAGAGGTAAGCAGAAAGGTAGAAAGGGCTGTCATATGGACACCTTTAGCAAGAGGCAAAAGCTCCGGGGAGGATGAGAGCCCATAACTGGTGATAGTGGCAAAAGGGAGAAAACTACAGACGTGCATGTCTTGACATCCCTCCAGGCAGAGGAAAGCCAAGAGTGCAGAAGTTTCATCTCCATTCTCATTGCTAGGACTTCTAACAGACTAGCAACCACCATCCTGACTCCAAAAGAGCTTCACCTCCTCCAGAGAGCTACAGATGACTTGCTTCAAGTAATGTGGCACCACTGCCATTTATACTTTTTACACCATTTTTCATTCCAATTCCAAAACATGGTCTAGTTTTTCACCATGCAGAGGTTTAACTCAAGGCAAGAGACCTGGATTCCTTCCAGAAGCAGAACACTGCAAGATTTCTCTGCTCCTAACATTATCTTAAAGATTTAGGTCAGACTCCAAGAGGATGCAGGGGGTCATTAACTGTGTCCAGGTTCTTGGCTGAGCTGCATCAGCACCAATGGGACAGGGAACACTCTGGAGACAGGTACTCTCTACTCACAGGTGTAACACACACATTCCATCAAGGAATGCACGCATGCACATGATGTCTACTTCAAACCAAAGTAGAGCTGTTGGATGGGTATTTTTGTTACAGCAGAGGAACATGCTCCCTTGTGCTTGGAGACTGAGATCAAGACAAGCTCCTAGTGCAGCTGATGGGAACCCAGAGCTCTAATCAGACCAGCAACCATGTGTTGCAGAAGTCCTTCTCACAGCTGGGAAGTGGGTATAAGGAAATAAAAGGGCAC
This sequence comes from Horornis vulcanius, assembly GCA_013401035.1. Taxonomy (NCBI): domain Eukaryota; kingdom Metazoa; phylum Chordata; class Aves; order Passeriformes; family Scotocercidae; genus Horornis; species Horornis vulcanius. The sequence continues at coordinate 8,176 of VZUA01090406.1, forward strand.
CAAAATTAAGCACTCCCCAGTTCCTCCCCACTCTGGAAGTCAAACACACAGGGTGAGTGTTTGGTGAGTTTCAGTGCCATGGAGCTACCTGCAGGGCAGCCTTTTCAAAGAGGAGATGGCATCTCCCCTTTCCCTGGAACTTAGTATGCCCCCCTGGAGAACATGCCCTGAGCTGCCTCCTTCCCCAGGAGGTGCTACCATGTCACTGACCTGCGTTGGTACTTGGTAAAATCTTTCTTGGGCTTGGACAGATACAATACTCTTGCAGATGGTCGAGCTGTCATAGCACCCCCTGAGAGGGTCCATATTGTCTCTTGGTTTCCCCACACAAGCCTAGCAGGAACAGCAAGGTTGTGAAATTTTAGTAACATGCAAAAGTGTGAAATGTGTTTGCTGGGGCTATCCTTCCATGCCTAGGATGGAACACACACACACACACGCACGCCCTATGGCTCCCCACACCTGCGAAGTGCCAGTACCACCCCCTGAGCATTCAACTTCTGTGGCATCCAATTTCCCAACACTCTCCTGCTGGTGGTTGTCAACTAAAAAAGAAAAGAGTCTTAAAGTGATAGGCCTGGTTTTATTTACCAGTGGATGCGCAGAAAGGGTCATTTCATTATATCTCTGAAACCCCTGGGGGAGTTTCATCATTGCATTTACCACCTAGCTATACCACAGGTATGACAGTAAAAATAGTAATAATGTTACAGTCAGGGTGTGCCATGGAAAGTGGGTGAGGTTTTACAGCAGGTTAGTGGTTACTCTCCTGTGCCCAGGGCAAATTTGGCATTGCTCATCCCTCACTGAGAGAGGCCATGGTGGGAGAGGGTACCGGGGTAGTTGGGACAGGGCAATGGGTTTATGGAGCCTTTTTCAAGACCCATACAGATAATGTGAAGTGATGTTATCAAGAGACTGTTGCCCTGGCTTGTCAAGCTGTACTTTGATCAGATCCCACAGACATCAACTCTGTTCCTAAAGGGCTGTATCCTCCAGGACAGAGCAGCCTGGCTCCCATGGTCCAGTCACCTTGCACCACACACCATCCAACCCCACAACATCTCAGTTGGCCAGCTCAGGTCGGATGGGGCAGCAAAAACAAGGCTCAGGTCAAGCCCAGGTTATTGACTGAGAACTTTAAAAAGCAAATTGAAGGGAGCCCTTCAAGTATGGAACATCTCAGTCTGCTTTTCTAGGGACAGAGGGGAAAGGAATAGCAAGACAATGGCCAAGGGTCTGCTCCAGCTGAGCCCCATCAGTCCCCAGCCCTTGAGAAAGCGCTGTTTGAGCACCTACTTACGTGGGATTGCTTTCACAAAATACTGGCTTGGGTTCTGCAAGTTCATGTATCCTGCCAAAATTGAGAAAAGAACAAACATGCCATTAACCATACAGTTAAAGCAACAAAAAATAAAGAAGCTATTGCTGTACTCAAAGCCATATAAACACTCACAAACCCCTGTGCTTTTGCCTCCATTCCCTTGAGAGCGTGTGTTTAAGGACCTCTTTCTTCAAGTACTTTCCATTCATTTAATCTGGCAAACTCACCAGCCCACGAATTTTTGTGTTTTCTCTTGGACTGCAGAGACACAAATTTGCAATTCTGCCTCCACTGATGGCTAGGAGAGTGGGAAGGAACTTTTCTGGTCAGTAACATACCATGAAACAGGTACAAGGATGATCTCCCAGCAGATGGGAGTCCAGATGAACAAACACCTGTTATGACCACTGTTGTGGTTTACTAAAAGGCACCAAGGGGACAGCACTGTGTTCCCACATGGTTTTAGGAGCACATTTTATTTCAGTCCATTTAGCACAGAGGTCCTAGATGCTATAGACACAGAAACATACATGGTCTCTGCCCTAGGAGCAGCTCTGGAAATGTTTTTACTGAATATACAACAGTTCAGAACATTTCGTGAAGATCAGGTATCACTGCTGAGACCTGAAATCCCAGTGACTGGGAAGTGCCTGAACTTTATGAGCCTTGGCACAGAGAGAAGAACAAGATGATCCAGTGCCACAAGTGCATTACACAACTCCTTAATGTCACAGACCAAGCCCATACCCACCCACTGGGGCTACAGGTGCCTACCTACAGCCAGCTGGTGAACAACCACACTGTGCAGGCAGCTGTGGAAGTGCCCCACCATGGAAAAGGCACAGAAGGTGGAACACCGGGGCATTGCTTCCCTGCTCTGTATCACCTGGCAATACAGCAGCATGGCCCTAGAAAAGAGCTAGGACACCAGCAGGGAGACATACTTGCCAACAGAAAACAATCCGTGCTTTGGGGACACACCTTTGGTTTCTCTGATGGAGCTAATACTGCTAGTAAGATGTCAAGCCCTGGCAAATGCTTGTCAGAGAGCTCAGCACCACAGAGATCCCTGAAATGGCAGGCTGCTGTTACAGCATCGTCACTACATGAGATGCCTGTCATGCCTAACTTGGGCCACAGCGCTGCAAACACGGCTCCTGCTGAGATCCCACAGAGGCAACTGCCTGTAGGACTTTGGCCCCTGCCACCAGCTCAAGACAGGACACGGTCAGGAAGGCAGGCATCACTTCAGGAGCCTAAAACCAGTTTAAATTCTTTATTCCCAAGTGGGTCCCCAGAGGGTTTTCCTTGCAGAGTTGCAAAGGGGTGAAGGCTTAGCACACAGAGGTCCCCTGCAGCCTAGCTGTGTTGCAGAGCTGGCACTATCTGTGCAAGCAGGCTCATTGCTTTTCCTCAGCCGCTGGCACAGACCCAGCACACAGCCACAGCCAAATCTAGCACAACGTGCACATGGCCCTAGTGCCCCACACTGCTGTGCAAAGCTTGCATCATGATCCAGCCAAGGAACAAGGCACACATATATTCAGATCAGGTCTCTCCACTCACTTGACAAATTTTTTTTGTTCTTTTTCCAATTAAACAAAAAGAAAGATTACATTTATCATGGCAAAAGCTCTAGACACACAGGCACCCTCACTCAGGATGTACCTACAGCATGTCTGCAAATTGAAGGGGTTAAACCACCTAACTGACAAGACAGCCCTGGTGGAGCTTTTGTTCAGGCCTGCTCATGCTTCCCAGCAAGGAAAATGAGGCCTTGCTTCAGCCAGACACAGAAACACTTCTCCTCTGCACATTCACAGACTCATTGCTTAAGGGAGAGCAACTCCTTTTGAGATCAATTCCTTGTAAAGCAAAGAGTCACAGCTTCCGTTTTGAAGAGACAGGATGGTCAGACGTTTTTCAGAAGCTGAGGCAAGGGCAAAACTGGGCATAATTTCCTCTCAAGTGTTTATCACAGTGTCATCCGATACACTGACTCACTGCTTGGTGTAAATCCCCGACTGAGCCCTCTCAAGAGACCTGGGGCATTGGCCTTAACATCCAGCCAGAAGGGGAGGGCTTCTTACCTGCTGCGTGGGCATGCACATATATAAGGCATATAAGGTGACACTGCAAAGACAAGAATAGGTGAATTTAAAAGCTTGGTAACACCTGGAACCCAGGCTGCCTGCTCTTTAGTGTGCAATAATCCTATGGCAGATGAAGTTTGTGCATCTTCTCAGGATAGCTGCTCAGCAGACGTTTGTATTGTTTTTCCCTGGTACCTTCCTCTCCAGTGGTTGCTCCTCACAGGGGAATGCTGGCAGCCCCCAAGGCTGCAGGACAGATCACCCCCAGCACCACAACCTCCGCCTGGCAGAAACACCAGTGACCGGCCTGCGGGCTCCCACCTGACTCAGTGTCGCTACCCCTTATGACTGCTTTCAGCACCTTCCAGGGGAAGTTTCCACAGTCTCAGGGGAAGAATAGCAGCTGTGTTAAACTGGGACTCGGTGCCAGTAAAAACCAGCCGGGAGTGGGGGATACTGGATGACAGGAAAACCAGCGACGCGGCGACGCGTGCAGCCGCGTGCCCTCACGGCAGCGGTGGCCATGGAACGGGGCCGGCATCCCGCAGTGCCCGCCGCGGGGCCCGCCGACGCCAGCCAGCCCACCCTGCCCGGGAGACCGCCCTGCCCGAGCCCACCGCGACCGGGGCCGGG
>VZUA01090459.1:1084-14332 GCA_013401035.1 Horornis vulcanius
GTGTGTGGTAGGAACATTATCTATCTCAAGAAAACCAGTGTGGATGGCCTGTGAAATTGGGCTTTTATCACTCCAGAACATGACTACCTTTATCACTTAGACTTGATCACTCACAAGAGATTTTAGCTAGTCCATAATAACTTTTAAGTCTCCCTGTCCTAAATCCCTTTAGGAATGGAGGAATCAGCTCTGCCTGACCGTATCCATGGGCTTTAAAATCCATCCAGTCCCGCTGCAGTCCCTGGTCACGCAAGGTAACACAGGTCAGATGGGTCAGTGCTGGTGACAGGCACCCGATCTGAGGGGCAGGGAATGGTGCCTGTGCTCAGCAAGGGTCCACTGGGTCTGTGACCACCCCAAAACTGCCCAAAAGGGCCTGAAGTGTGATGGGGAGTGATGGAGGGGACTGAAAACCAGGGCAATGGTGAGAAATGTTTATAACACATCCATGCAGAGCAGCCAGGCATTGCTGCCTCCTCAGGGGTCACTTGCCAGAGAATCACAGAATCACAGGATGGTTTGGGTTGGAGGGACCTAAAAGCTCATGCCTGCCGTGGGCAGGGACACCTCCCACTATCCCAGGTTGTTCCAAGCCCATCCAACCTGGCCTTGGACACATCCAGGGATGGAGCATCCACAGCTTCTCTGGGTGTTATTTTCCCCTTTTGTCGCCTTAAACCTGTTACAAGCCAGCTGTGACCCTCTGGCCAGCAGGATCTGGAAAGCACAAGGTGATCCCAGCATTGTTGTGGGCCTGATGGCCTGAGTCAAACCTGCCTCAGCCTCCTGCCCCCTGAAGTTATTCAGAGTGCCTCAGCTGACAGAGTTTTCTCCTTCACTCCCTCCCCTCAATGCACTGCAAAGTGCAGGGAGTCAGGTTTGCTGTACCTCGAGCTCACCAGCAGCTGCATTTTGGCAGTGGATGGAGCAATGCTTGTCACACCCAACCTGCAGGACTGCTGGTACACCTTTAACACATTCTGAATCCTGCTGAACTGGAGACATTGTGCAGGCACACAGCATCATTGCTAAATCCTTTTAAAGCTCTTCTGCTGCACCAGGTTTGCACAAACCCCTGACAGACACCTGGGAAGGGTTAAATCAATAAAGCAAAGAGGATGCCTATAGGCAGCCAGTTCATTTCCCAGTATCAAAGATATTTATACTTTCTCTGTGTCTGAGTTATTGTGATAAATATGTTGAGGTTGTTTTATTAGTAAGATAGTTGCTATCTCATGGAACTACTTGCTGTAATACAGAATTCATGAGCTCCTGGCAACAGACTGCATTAAACTACTTAACAGAGGTCACTTCTCCAAAGTTTAGACATTTACATTCTAACCAGCAGCCTGGCTGCAAGCAGTGATTTATCCTCAGCTCCTCAGCCCCCAAGTGGAGCTGCTGGGGTGTCTGAGGCAGTGGCTGTGTATCTGGAACCCCTCATGATGTCCTGCAGGACCAAACTGAGAGCTGGTTTACACAGGCCTGAAAATGACATTTTATTCCTATTCCTTAGCAAAATTAAAAGCTGTGTCCACAAGGTTAGAATAGCTACTTCATATGGCCTCCAAAAATGGGAGCAGAGCACATGAGGGTGCTGTAAAAAGCCACAGGTACTGAGAGCTGGAAAGCAGGGATTGTTTTTTCTTAAACCAGCCTCTTCAGGGCCAGCAGCCATGAGCAGCAGAGCCACCTCCCGCTGGCCAGGCTGGGAGTCAGTCCTGAACCATTTCCTGGGAAAAGGCAGCCTTGGAAAGCACCCCCAGCCTGCTCAGGTGGGAAACAGAGCTCCTAAAGCCAGGCCATGGAGAGAGAGGGGAGAAACAGAGCTCCTAAAGCCAGGCCATGGAGAGAGAGGTGGGAAACAGAGCTCCTAAAGCCAGGCCATGGAGAGAGATGGGAAACAGAGCTCCTAAAGCCAGGCCATGGAGAGAGAGGGGAAACAGAGCTCCTAAAGCCAGGCCATGGAGAGAGGCTCCGCTCTGCTCCCTGATCCAACAGGACACAGGCTCAGATCTCCTCACACCCTTCAGTGGTCAAGGCTGCAATCAGTCACTTTGGGGGCTTCCACAAAAGTTTTCACTTCCCTCTGCCAGCTCTCTTCAGTAGCTGGTCCCCTGCTGTCATATCCCAGCTGCTCAGAGGAGTTTCCCCCACAGAACATTGCCAGATGTGTCCCCTCTGGGCATGGCTGCTCACAATCTGCATCTTGAGCATCATTCCCACACAGCCTCTGGCTGCAAGGGCTGAGCCTTCTCCAAAGCTGCAAAAAATAGGATTATTTTATTTATTTTTTTGAACAAAAAAGATCCATTTATTGGGAAAAGAAGAATTATGGGGAAGATGATAGTAATAAAACACCATTCTAAAGTCGGGGCATTATTTTTAAAGAAAATTATTAGTTCATAAAAATGCAACTGGGTAAATAATAGGTTAGTCCATCACATAAACACATTCTAAAAATAGCTTTATTGGATCTAAAACATCTATAGCAGCTCGGCTTATTTATCATTTTAACATATATCTATAGTCACAATGAATTTATTAAAATGTTATATCCCATAATCTGCCTGATCAAACTCAGATAAATCGTTGTACTTTGAACATCTTGTTAACAAGCAATTAATCAGAGCCCTGAGTGCAGCAAAGGAGCTAATTCTGATATTTACTGTTCTTGGTGGCAGAGGTAATGCATCCTCCAGAGCTCCTGAGTCCTTCCTGATATCAGCACCAGTCAGGTGTGATGTGTGGAGATGTCTCCCTTCATGCAAAAAAAACCAATCTCGCACAAATACCTTTGATAGAGATCAGCACAAAGCCCCAGCCAATTCCCCCTGTACATTCTGACCTCCGTGATCTGTATCCAGGTACTTTATTGCCAATATCCCTCTTCCCAGCACCACTTTGTTTTGAATATGTCTGAGTTAATGGATGAGCTGTGCATTCCCAGCCCTCTCCGAGTAATGTGTGTACCAAAAATACCAATCTGGATGAGATACAGAAAGTCAATTTATTTCTGGGATCAAATGACACTGGAGCAAGTCCCTGTTGTTTTAATCCCCCCACATCACTTCGAGGTTAAACACTGGCTTGATGCAACCTTATTATTTAAGATTTTCTTTCCCCTCTTTTTTTTCATGTGTTTTTAAATGAAAACCTCTCAGCAATCTCTCTCTGTTCTAATGCTGTAAATAATTGATCAGACTGATAAAACATTTTGGCTGGACCAAAGCAAACATTTACCCTCAATATCTCCAAAATCAATCCCAGCAACACTGAGGGGCTCAGCATGGAGCCAGTTTCACTGAGGCCATTAAACCATCATTGTGGTCTGGGTATTTGTTTCAATAAATTGTTTGTGTTTGTTATCATTTCTTAGTAAAACTAATTAAGGAACTAATTGATTGTTTTGTTGTTCTACTAATTAACTCCATATGGTGCACATCTCCATGGAGATACTGTATGAGTTATTGAAACTCCAGTGATTTAATGCGTCACTATTGGATGTGGGGACACTTGTTTAAATCTAAGCATCCTTTCTATTTAAATCTCCTTTGGAGATGAGCTTCCTGCCTTTTCCGCCTCTCTCTCTTTGGTTAGAGGCATTTTATGAATACAGCAACAGGAAAACAAGCAGTTTGAAAGGCAAGCCAGCCAGAGAGGATGGAGATGTGGTTAATTGCCATGAGAGGGCTTTATTCTGTGAATAAATGAGGAAGATGTTGGCAACTTTGCCTCTTTGCTCCAGGCTAGTGAGAGTAAAATCTTTAGGTTCATTCAGTAGTCATCAGAGCAAGGTAGGCTCCTTAAATCAGTGATTCCACAGCAATCCAGCTCCTCCTCCAGACACCCTCTGCATTAAAGGCTGAGAAAGATTAGCACAAAAAATAAGTCCCCCAAGGAATCTCCTGAGTGCCTTCAACCACCCCCAAAATCAGGGCTGGTACAAACGATTCCCAGAAAAGCAATTAGTGGGGTTCTTTAAGTTACTCCACAGTCAGCATTTTCTCCTGAGGTTGAGGAGACACAAGTTCAGATCCCACCTTGGCTGCAGTCTCTTCATGCTGTACTTTATCTTAGCACATATCAACCATATGGCATCTAAAGATCCCCAGCACCTGTGTAGCACGAGTCATTTGTGTTCCTGTGACAGGGAATTTGATCCTCCGTGTTCCTGGCTATTTTTACCCATTGTAAGTCACAGCATGACGCCTGCTTTTGGGTCACAATGGTAAAAATTGAATCCAGGACCTCTGGTTTCAAAAAGCACAAGGCTTGTCTCTCAATCATCTCTAAAGTTTGAAGGCAGAGCCAGCATTCTAGCAGAATAAATTACTGTAATTATCCCCTCTACTGAGGCCAAGGCAGCAGTTGCTAAGACAGCACCATGGTCAGCTCACACAGGCTCAGGTTTTACACACCCGACAAAGCACACACGGAAAATTAGGTTCAAAACCTTATTTGTACTCCAAAGACTTTTTTTTTTTTTTTTTTTTTNTAAATACTCAGAGCTCTCTTTAGAGGCTGGCTTTGATGAGAGTGACTGGATAAATCCCTTCAAATTTCATCTGTGGTTGAGCTTAACGATGATGAGAGAATGGACTGGACATAGAAGAATTGCCGTTGTATTTCAAGTTTTCAAGCTGTCTGGCTCAGATATGGAGGGCTGGATGCAAAAGCTCCATGTAAAAATGACTTCCCTGGGGTCTGGGCGTGACGAAGCGAGAAAGCTTTTGAGTTGCAGTGATCCTGAAAGCCACGCTGGCAGACACTGCCACTCCCAGAAAGCCACCTGTGCCTGCAAGGGGGCACAGGAAAAGGCATCTCCTGCCCAGCTGAGCTCACGGTGGAACACCTGGACAAAAAGCAGGTTTGCTTGCTCACTCGTGTCCTCAGCAAGAAAAGGAATTAGGAGGAAAAGGAGTTAGATCCAGGATGTTAAAACTCATAGTTAGGCTCCCCTGTAGCATCAGTTTTCCCAGTTCTTTTTTTCTTTCCTAGAGTCCAATCACTTAAGGAGTTCTCAGAAAATTTCATCCCCTACAACCAAGTGAGAACTTGGATACAGGCTGGTTTGGATTTTTCCCTAAAGAAATCCACAAGTTTTGTGGGCGATATATGCACAAAAGTATGTACTCATATATCTGTAAACACAAAATCTCAGGCTTCCTAAGCCAGGTTTATGTTTGGAAGTTTTAGCAGACTAGTCTGACTTAGGATACAAATCTGAGGGGTTTGCATCCCTGAGAATATTAATTCCTGAAGCTGTCATATTATCTGGGACTGAGGGAAGGGGAGTGAGCAGCAAACACTGACTCTGACACCTGGAGAATTTGTCCCAGGCTGAGTCTGCTCCAGCGCACTCATCTGTGCTCAGTGGCTGCTCCTTCCACCCTTCAGTCTTCCAAGAGCCAGCAACAAACCAACCAGGAGAACAGCAAACCAAATGAGGAGAACCAAACTGGCCCATTCCATCCTCGGCTCCACCTCCATCCAGTCTGCTCAGGGAAGGAAAGGTCCACAACCACCAGGACACAGACAGAGAGAAAAAAAGATAAACAAACAGGGAATAGAGGGGAACACTTTTTCTTCCTTGTACTCTTTAGTATTCAGCCCTGACCTACTTTAGCCTTAAGCATTGCTTCGTGACTGATGATTGCTCTCCTCTGGCCTTTGTTTTCAGCTTTCAGGTTGTTGATGTATTACCGAAATGATGTTGTCTGAAGCACCTCTGCTGATCACGGGGGCAGCAATCAACTCACCCTCCGATGAGCCATTGAGACAGTCAGGCGGGCAGCAGCATTAGCCTGTCAATTCTGCCTCTTCCAACAGTTAGAACAATTTTGGTGAATTACAAGCAATAGAAAATCACTTTAGCTGCTCATTAGGTGGGAGACAGGATTGATGATAAATGCTTAGAGGCTTTGAAATGGCTTATGCAGACACAGTGTCCCTCCCCAGCAAGGTCCAGTTAACCCTTTTGCTGGTCAGGAAGCAGCTGTGGTTACAAGCCAGGGACCCTCTTGACTCTGCTCATGGATTGGCCAAAAAACCCCAACTCTAGCAGAAGCCACAGCTTCTAAGATGAAGGGAATCTGTGGGATTTGAACTTCCCTACCTTATTGACCTGTTGGAGTGAGTCCAGAGGAGGGTACCAAGCTGACCAGAGGGAAGGAGCAGCTGTGCAGTGAGGAAAGGCTGGGGGAGCTGGGATTGTTCACCTGGAGAGGAAAACTTTTGGGATGACTGAACTGTGGTGTTGCAGTGCCTGAAGGGAGCTACAAGATGGAGAGAGACTCTTTACAAGGGCCTGGAGTAACAGGACAAGGGGGAATGGCTTCAAATTAAAAGAGAAGAGATTGGATATTGGGAAGGAATTCTTCCCTGTTAGGGTGGGGAGGCCCTGGCACAGGAGCCCAGAGAAGCTGTGGCTGCCCCTGAATCCCTGGAAGTGTCCAAGGCCAGGTTGGGGCTGGGACATTGGGGCTTGGAGCACCCTGGGATAGTGGAATGAGATGGGATTTAACATCCCTTCCAACCAGACCAATCGATGATCTTCCACTGGGCTGAAGAATAACTCCATCTCGTTTTTTTGCAGGAATGCAGCATGAAGACTTTGTTTTCCATGGTCTGCTCTGTCCATCTGAAACACAGCGATTCAGCACTGATTTCATTCTATCCACACACACCTGGGCTGTGCTTTAGAATCACAAAAACATGTACTGGATAATGGAGTGGAGAAGGTCTGTGGGAGCAACATGATTGCCTTGCTTGGGGTTGCTTTCTCATGTGGAAGGAGAGCCCTGTAAATACTAACAGGAATAGAAAGGCCTCTGGTGCTGATGTTTTGTGAGGAAGGAAAGCCCTGTACCAGAATTTCAGGCTGCTGACACTGCAAGTCAGGGCATGTTGCAATGTCCTAGACACAAGTTTTGTAGGTTCGATATTCACAGTTATGGGAAGGTAACTCAATCAGAGTTCTTGAACCAGCAATTTCAGGCTAGGCTCCTAGCACAGGTCACATCTCTCAGACCCAAGAGGTGAATTATTAGATAAATAGGAGAGGAAAGATGGAGGGAAAAGGCGGCAGTAGGGGAAATTCTGATAAAATAAATGTACAGCTGCAATGATCTCAGCACTCGAGCACTCACCCACTCACACAGTGGAAGCTGTTCCAACAGCACTGAACCTTGAACAGGAACCTGGAAAGGAGCAAGGATGTGGAGTGACTGTCTGAAGAGTGAGCAGACTGTCAGAGATGAGCAAAAATTCATCCCAATCTCACCAGGGGGACAAAAGGCTTCCTAAAGACATCCTAGAAATTTGGGTCTGGCTTGTAGCACTGCTGTGAGGCTGGTACCTCCCCTGCCCAAAACACATCACCTCACCTGAAACAGGCAATGGCTGAGGGGCCATCCTGAACAGGGCCATTCGTGGAACTCAGCCCACAGAGCCTCTGGGATGAGGAAGCTCTTTGTGTGTGAGGACTGAATAATCCAGGTCTGGCCCTGAAATTCTGAGAGCACCTCAGAGCACTTTGTCCCTTGTCTGCTGCTATTTCAGGCAGCGTGCAGGGGGACTGGTTCCTCCTGCCATGTCATTGAGGATGACAAAGCCTCTCTACAGCATTCAGGAGAATTGGATGGATGAAGGACAGGCAGGACAAAGGAGCTGATATTTTGAGAAGCTTCTTTTATTCAGATCAGGTCTTTTAACTTGCCCTCATGCCTTTGTTCCGCTGATTTAATGATTCCTTTCTCCACGCCTCCCCTCTATTTCCATTTGTGTGGATCAACTACAGCAGCAGGAAACTCTTTAATTGGCAAAAACATTTGCTCAGATGCAGAGGTCTGCAGGTACATGAGCACATTCAATGAGGTTCTTTCAGCATGCAGGAGAAGAAATTGCCATACCTTCTCTACTGGCATTAGCAGGACCATTTTCTCTTCTTTGGATCTGGATTCTGAGATACCCACAACTGGTCAAATAGGCACTGCTGCTCCACTTTCCTTTTTTTTTTTAATCAGGAAAAGAAGGATGACACATGAAAGGAAGCTGGTCTGGGAATTAGGAGATACAAGTTCAGTTCCCTGTTTCACTGCAAGCTTCCTGTTGGTGTCCCAATAAACTCTTTCATGCATCACTTGAGCATTTCTCTGCAAAGTGCTGTAAGAGGCAAGATTTAGGAAAGTAAGATTAACTTTCAGCTGAGATTAAGCCACTAATTCAATACATCACTGTGAATATGTCACATGGACACGGAAATCACTCAAGCCATATGTGGTTCAACAGAATCTCAGATCTATCCCTTTACAAGCCTGGTCCTTAGAGTGACAATTCCCTCCTCAGCCTCTGAGACACGACAGCAGCAGCACTTCTGTGCCAGGCTGGAGAAATGTGAGATTGCTGTGCTGCAGCCTGAGGCTCTGGGGGTTCAGGTGAGCCATGGAGAGCTCAGATCTGACGCTGTGCTCCATGGGCAGGCAGTGCTCAGCACCCGATGGATCTCTGTGTTCACAGAGCAGCACCTCTCAGTCTGTGCCTCCTTTGGCACCAAGGCAAAAGGCTCACCCAGAAGACTGCTAGGAAATTAAATAAGAGACAAGATGATGCTTTGGAGATGGGCATCTCCATGGTGATCAGAAGTGAGGGAATGGGTTACACCTGGAAGACAGACCCAAGGGGACTTTGCTGTGAGACAGCCAACAGAGGGAGGAAACTGATACAGGGTGGCTTGATAATTCCAGCAACTGAGGGACTGAGACAGCTCCATACATGGGCTGATTAATACACTGTGGTGTCATAAAAAGAAGCAAACCTGATATTTTGGTCCATCTATGCAGAGATGTGACAGATGCACCAAGAATACTGATATATCAGGACTAGGAGACCTCCAGTTGAGCTGGTGTTCATGCCTGTAATTGTTGCTTTCCAATTCTGCATTCAGATGGACAGAAGCCTGTAGGAGAATATCAAACTTCCACTAAGACCTTTTTAAATAATAATTACTCTGTAGCAGTGCTGTGAAATCTGATATTAACCTGAGGCCAAAGGCCACTCTGTTAATCAGTCAGGGCTCATTCTATCAAAAGAAGCTGGGGCTGATTGCTGGTCTAATCATAGGGTGACAGCAACTGTCAGACGTGACATCTCTACTAGAATAAAAACAGCCCTGAGGGCTCAACTTTGTTGTGGGGGTTACAAGACAATGGCTCTTCTGCTGAGGGATTTTGTGTTGGACACGGCAAAGTGACACTTCCATGAGTTATCCATGTGGTGGCTCCTGGGCTCCGAGTGGAACATCTCCCTGCCCTGAGGGCTACAGCAGGTAGGAGAGCGTGACAGCGCAGGAGCTCTGAGTGATGTGCTCTCTCACAGGGATTCCCTTTGAGAGCAATGAAAGCAGAAATCAGGGCTGTGCTCCCCTCAAGCCCTGCCTTTGCAGCCCAGGTGATGCCCCTGCCTTTGCTGACAGCCAACACAAACTCTTAGCTCAGGTGCCAGGCAAGCTCTTGCCAAGGAAAGGAAGAGCCTGTTCCAGAGTGCAGAAAAAAGTGAGAAGGTGGAGGAAAGAAAACCAAGAGTGAAGTGCCTGAGAGCTGGGAGGGGGACAGAGCTGCTGAAAAGAAAGAAAAATGGGGGAATTAGGCTGGGGGGAGGCAATAGAGTTGTTAAGGTACATCAGTGTGCAACTGAAGGAGAGAATGGACTGGCTGCTGCATTATAAAGCAGGTTTTGCCCTTGAACTAACACATTTTCACCTGCCCTGGGTGAGCTCCACCTCAGGTTCACCAAGCAGAGAGTCTAAAGGGAAACTATAGCAGCTGAACCTTCTTTACTTTAGCTGCTTTATTGAAATTCTCTCCACCTCCCCTCATCTTCTGCTTGTATTTCCAGATTACCCAGTCTCATATTCATCTATCTCTAAAAGATTAAACTGTCCCCTGGAAAAGGCCATCACATCCTGGAGGAGGAGATCCCATTTCCACTCCATGCCCCAAGAAACAGCGTCTGCAAAGTTGTTCAGATTCCTAAGTCCTCACCATGATGAGAAATCTTCTGGCTGGAAATGAGAGCAAAGCCTAAGTGACAGGTGCCAGTAGGTTCCTGTCCTGTGTGGCACAAACCCCATCTCACGGGGAAGGGAGAGTGGGGTGTGAGGGATCACCCAGCCTCTGCAGGCTCTGTGGGGCAGGGCTGAATCCCTGGGGCTCACACTGAAGGGAGGAAAGGATAAACACCCTTGTGAGACGCAGAAGGATGGGGGCTGCTGCCCGTGGCTTTGTAAGAAAAGCAGCAGCAGGCACCTCCCTGCCGAGCACACAGCCACGAGGACACAGCCACAGTGCTCCTTCCCACTGCTCCCTCTCCCTGGGAGCTGGAGCTTTAGCCACGCTCCTCGTGTGTTCCTGACCTTGTTCCCCAGCACTGTCTGCAGCCTCCAGTCTCTGCCTCCTGTTCACAGCAGCAATTTCCTTCCCATTGCTGAGGTGCAGTCCCTGTCAGTCATCCCCTCCCAGGTCACACACAGCCATACCAGGCTGCACAGAAATCTCAGGGTCTGGGTTATTTTTTCCCTTCTTGGATCTAGACCTTTGCTCAAACTCTCGCTATCACCCTCATTTTATCCCCACTCCTGACAGCCACAACTTCACACTCTGTCCATTGCCTGGCAGGTGTATTACCACCATGCCACTGACAACCATCTGCACCCTGCCTGCTGCACTGCCCTGGCTCCTGGCTGGTCTCCACAGCTCCTGGGCAATTCCAGGGTCACAGCCTCATTTCCTGAAACCATTTCAGCAGCTCAGGAAAGCTCCCACATCCAGCAGTGCAGCAGGAAGCATCCCCTTCCCTCCCTTCCCCATGCACATCCCCCCAAACAGGGCAGCCCCACCAGAGTGAGGGCTCCTCATGGGGTTTTCTCCATCTGCTTTTTCATCAAGAAGGCCAAAAAAATCAACCAGAGCCACACTTGAACCATTCCTCTGCTCTCAGCCTTTGTGCCACAGTAAGGTGTGCAGAGCAACACCCACCCTCACGCTCCCCCACCAAAAGCCACAAATGCAGCTAATTAAAAGCCAAACTCTCCCAACAAACACCCTGCCCAGGCTTGGGGGGAAATGCTGGGAGTGCACGACAGCAGGCTGGAGCTGTGACTTATTACTTTGTCATACTGTAAATATTACAGAGGCCATATGGATTTTCAATACCTGAGCACAACTCTGCCATTAATATCAAATGTAATAAGATATTATATGCATGACAATCACAGGGAGGAAATGCAAAGCCCAGAGACTGCCTGGTGGAGCTGTGCAGTTTGGAAAAACTCAGAGGAAGCCATAATGAATCGTTTAGCTGACAAATTCTCTGTCTTTTTCTGTTTGCAAACTAGCTGCCAGCAGATTGCCACTTTCTCAGATGTGCCCATTGTCAGTGGACAAGCACTGATGTGCCTGATCAGGGCCATTCCTGAGGGATGTGTTGTGGCTGTGATGTGTTGTGGCATCAGCAGATTCCCTGGCTCTCGTGGTGTGGTTCTCTCTCCTGGCTGGATGAGATGGTTTGGAAGCCACTGTGGGTGTTCAGGGCTGTGCATCAGGAATCTGTGCAGCATGGCTTTGGCAAGATTTGCTGAAGAGTGGCTACAAGCAGGTCTGTGCAG
Source organism: Horornis vulcanius (assembly GCA_013401035.1). Lineage (NCBI taxonomy): Eukaryota > Metazoa > Chordata > Aves > Passeriformes > Scotocercidae > Horornis > Horornis vulcanius. Next base: position 12,750 of record VZUA01090459.1, read on the forward strand.
TATCTGAGCCACTCCATTGCAGCCTCGTGGCAGGTCAGGGTTAATTTTGTTAATTTTGTTCCTCCCACAGCTGCTGTGCCACTATGGGTGGCTCTGACTTGGTGTTACTGATGTGCCCTGGGGGCAGAGCTGCAGGTACCACAGGCTGTGTAAATACACCTGAGACTGCAGGAAAGAGGGAAAAAGAGGCACAGAAATTGCCTTTTTGGAACCAGTTTCCCATGGTTGTGGGGAAGGGATAACATCTGTGGCTTTCTCTGACCTTGCTCTCCACCTCCCAGTCCTGCAGCACCAGAATCCAGAGCAGAGTTTGCCCTTGCAGGGGTAGAAACTGAAGCCCACACAACCCTGGCTGCTTTCCTGGCTAAGGAGGCTGAAACATTTTCTCCTACAACCTCCTAAATCCTGCAGACTTGGTGACAAGGAGTTTCACTGAGTTTAGGCCACCTCAGCCAATATTAAACTGGAGATAAGAACCCCTTGCTTTGCCTCCTGAGGGTATTTTCACTTGTTGAGAGGAACAAAATGCAAGGACCTGATAGAAAGCACCTTCCTTTCCTCATCCTCCCTTTCCCTTTCCCGTGTCTCTGCTGGCCGGGGGCAATAGAAAGGCAGTGCCCTTTGAGTGTCTGCAGTTTATGGGAGGCTTGCAGTGACCATTTGCATAATGGGCTGTGCTCCCCGGAGCAGAGTGTGACAGGAATCGCTTACACACACTTTATTACAGATTTAATATAGTGCCTTTCACCAGAGTCAAACACAGAGCCAGGCAGGAAAACAAGCCCCTCGTGAAGCTCATGGATAAGCACATAAAGCAAGAATAAACTGAGATTAGGCAGGGTGGGGGAAAAAAAAGCATAAAAGAACTTGAGTTAGGTTTTAAATGAGTTGATGAGCCCGTGGCTTGGCTGTCTGGAGGGAGATTTCTGCCAGACTGCAAAGCTCTAAGTGTGGAGCTTGAAACCAGTGACAACACAGCCACCAAGAATTAACCTGACAGTGCCTGCACAGCAGCAGCAATGAACACAAGCCCTGTTCTTCTCTCTCAGGTGCCCCCCAGCTCTGGCTGCTGGAGGGGGTCAGGAAGAAGAAGGATTCTCCCCATTTTACGTCCAGGGAAACTGAGGCATGGAGAGGTGGGGTGACTTGTCCCAAATCATCAGTGGGGAATCCAGAAAGAAAAATCCAGAATCTTGTGACACCCAGGCCGTTCTTTATTGTCCCTGCTGACAGTTCCAGACTGTGACCTGGACAGCCTGAACTCACAGGGCTGCACTAAGGAAAGGAAAAGTGTCTTCTAGAAATTATTTTCATCTGAAACTCAACCCTTGAGAAATAGTGGGCACCATGAAGGGTCTGAGGTCCTCAGTAATTGCAACAGCTGCATTAAGCCAGGCAATTTCTCAGCGGGACACAGAAGCAGTCAGATAATTCACTTTCCTTAAGTTTCAGTGCAATAATTTTGTTCCTCCCACAGTTGCTGTGCCACTATGGGTGGCTCTGACTTGGTGTTACTGATGTGCCCTGGGGGCAGAGCTGCAGGTGCAGAGAGGAGGCCACAGGCTGTGTAAATACACCTGAGA
>VZUA01090482.1:0-11448 GCA_013401035.1 Horornis vulcanius
GGCTGCATACTGAGATTCATCAGCTCTGTGTGCAACCAGTGCTAAAATGTAGCCATCTGTGAGCATGGCCAGCTATCCTACCAGGTAGGGAGGATGGGAATGTCTGAGGAGACCAGGATGAGCTTTAGATTTATAGTAAATGGAATAGGGAAGAGGGTATTGAACGGAAACTGGAAGCATCTGGTTTCTCTTGCACCTCTCATTGAGTTGCTTTATGACTTCAGGCCTTTACCTTGTTTCCCCTCTAATGTTTTAATCCTGTCCGTGAGCTGTTTTTGAACAGAGAGTCTCTGTATATATGGGGAAGTTGTATTTGCACCTTGACCAGAGAAAAGCCATAAAGCTGTTATAGCGCAATATTTCATGGGAATTGGGACAGTTAATATCTGGGAAGAGCAGATAGTCCCTTAATAACCTCATATGTCTGAAAAGAAGCTGCAGGTCTGGAGGTAATGGAGGAGCTGTGAGGATGCAAGGAAAGGACTTGGCCATCAGTAGGCAGAGGGGATTATTGCACCTCCTTTGCCAGTGGAGAAGCCAGCAGAATACTTCAGGTAAACAGGGCTGGAATGAGAATGGCTGTGTGTACGTGAGAGCACCACGCTCGGAGCGTGCTGATCTCCGTCTTCCACCGAAATAATACAGTGGAAATAGGTTATTCCAGATCCAGCAGCTTTAGCTTTCTTGCTCTGCAGAATTGCCTCAATGAAAGAGACTTTAGCGTCCCAGAATTTTTGTAGCTCAGAGGAGGATTAATAAGACTACAAACACATAGACTTCAAAGTATAATAACATTGTGTGTGAGTACTGCTCTGCTGGAAATGAGAACAAGAGGCTACTCGAGGAAACAAAAAAAAAAAAAAAAAAAAAAAAAAAAAAAAAAGAAATCAGCAAGTTTGAACTGACATTGTAATTTTGTTTACATATTGCACAATTAACCTGTGAGACCTGCTGGCCCAGGGTGTTACTGCAGCATTCAAATTCACAGGATGGAAAAGGCAGGTGTTTGTAGGGGAAAATAAGCAAATTTGTTTTTATGCTAGAAAGAAAACAATCAGTGGAAACTTTCTTAAGATCACTGTTAGTACATATGCTGAGATTTCTTCTCCTAACTTTGCTGAGTCCCCAGGCTCACAAACCCCAGTGCATCAGCAGTTGGATCCAAACTAAAAGAACAACCTTTGCCAGAACATTGGGCAATGTAACCTGAGAGAATGGAGAGAAGAGCAACCCCAAATTCTGGTGTTTATTGTTTTGTTTTGTTTTGTTTTTTTCAGATAGTTTGTTGTTCATTTCTCATGTGTCTTCCCAGACTGACTACTCTTGTGTTCTCTTTTCCTTTTTATCAGGCAGGTGGCTTTATAGATATGTTTGGGATGATGAACGACATGATTGGAAACATGGTAAGAACCCTCCATGAACCGTTCTGTATTGAGGGGAGTGCTGAGGGTGCTTCTTCCATCCCTCTAAAGCCTCTCATCTTGCTGTGCTGCTTGGGATGGCCTGAGCCACACCTGCCAAGGTGGCAGGGGCTGTAAGCTTTGCTTCATCGCTGGGAGTCAGTGACAGAGCTTGTTCCTGAGTGCAGGGAGAGGAGAGGGGTGAGGAAGTGTGGGGGTGGACTTGTTTAGCAAGAAGTAAGTATTCATTTAACAGGAAGATGTATTCTCCAGAAAAATGGATGCATGGGGATTATAGTCTTCCTATTGTAACTTCTTCTTACTTCATTGTATAGAGAATTAAATGCCATCTCTGCTTCCCTCCCATCCCTTCTTTCCACCATTCCCCATTCCTTCTTGCAGGAGCATATGACAAGTGGTGCTAACTGCCAGACATTTACCTCCTCAACCGTCATCTCTTATTCCAACCTGGGTGATGGGCCCAAAGTCTATCAGGAGACTTCAGAGATGCGTTCAGCACCTGGCGGGGTAAGGAGGAGGCCGCTGGCTTTGCTGTGAGGGGCTGGGCGTCGTTTGGTGGCTTTGTGGGTGGCCACCCGCAGCACTTTGGCTTCAGTCAGCTGCAGTTCGAGGAGCGCATTGTGCTCTTGTGACTCACTGAACCGTGCCAAGGGCCCCTGGGAGGAAATGGGAAGTGCTGGCAGTGGGGAATCCATTCTTCCCTCTTTGTAGCGTTGCTTCTGACATCCTGGGAGTGGTGGCAGTGCAACTCGGCTGGAGTGCTGGAGGCAGGAATCAGGGTGCCTTGGGGGGCTGGGAGAAGGAATGAAAATGGTGATTCCACGTGGGAATCTGCCCCCAGATCCGTGAGACAAGGCGAACCGTCAGGGACTCGGACAGCGGCTTGGAACAGATGTCGATTGGACACCACATCAGGGAGAGGGCCCACATCATGCAGCGGTCCCGGAACCATCGCACGGGTGACCAGGAGGAGAGGCAGGACTACATCAACATGGATGAAAGTGAGTAGTGCCCGTGTCCTCCTCCCAGCAAAGCCAGGTGCCGCTTCCCCACCTGCTCCTCCCCACCCGAGCTTGTCGTCTCCGTGCGCAGGTGACGCGGCCGCGTTTGACGACGAGTGGCGGCGAGAGACGTCCCGGTTCCGGCCGCAGCGGGGCCTGGATTACCGGCGTCACGAGGGCAGCGGCGGCCGGCGGGCTGAGGGGGCTCGTCTGGCCATCCAGGGCCCCGAGGATTCTCCCTCCAGACAGTCCCGCCGGTACGACTGGTGAACTCGGAGCAGACCTGGTGGGGGGTGCAGCGTGGCCACCCCCAAATCTACCTACACGCCCTTGTAAGTCTTAACAAGGTCCTTCCTTGTCTTCCGCTAAGTGGTTGCCTCTTAGGCGTAGGGTTATTTTTTTTCTTTGCACTAGTCTTAGATTATTTTGAAGTTTCAGTTGCAAAGGGGTTTTCCTACTTTGAGAGAGCAGGGGAAGGTGTGAATTTTGTGAAGATGCTGCGTGAACGGGAAGAGGAAACTGTTTAAGTCAGCTTTGTCATGAACAAAAGACCTGTGGTGTCAGCTTGAACTGATGGCTGAAATAGTATGACATGATGTAGGATTGCAGTCTGTAGAGTGTTTATATTGTCATTGTATAGAACTTAGAGACTGTTTGCTGTCCATCCAGTTTGAAATATAAGTAAGTGCTGGTGTCTGCTCTCCTGTGCTTTGACTAGGGCTCACTAGGATGTGATCTGGTGTTTGAAAGGGGACATTTTCCCCTTTTTTATGTCTAGACATCAGGTTTAAACATGTCTTTATCTGTCTTCTGCTTTCTAGGCACCACTTAATCTTTCTATGTCTTCTGTTTCCTTTCCTCCCAGGTACAGACAGTGAAACTCTGAAGCCCCTTCAAAGCACCACTTGGACCCTCCTCAAATTTAGTATTAACCTCCCTCCCACTTAAGAATTGAAACAAAGCAACTAATCTTCTGCATTGCTCTTTTTCACCCCATTTGGGTGCTGCAGTGGGGCATGGGGAATCTCACTGATGTGCAAGGAACACATTAATTGCCCATTCCCTCTCTGCTGTCCCTTGGCTCTGTTCTTTCTGCCAGTAGTGCTGGGCATGAGGAGCTGCCACCTTGCCTCTTCCATCCTTTCCACTCTTTCTGTGCTGGGTTGGGCTGGTTCTGAAGTTTGTGTTTAGTCCCCTGTGAAAGGAATATGAGGGAATTCTGCTAGAACCCCCTGTCAGTCCCCTCGCTGGGACAGAGGCTTCAATTCCCCTGCTACTCCTTGGTGCATCTGTGGAGAAGCAGAAGGATGTGTGCGTTGGAGAAGGGAGGAGCAGAACAAAAGCTGGATCAGCCTGTGGGCCCCCCCCCCCACCCGACCCCTCTTCAATCAGCTCCCCCACTTTTTTAATTTGTGAAACTTGTAACTAGATGTTTACTGAATAAAGAAACAAACTGTAAAGAATTGGTGGATCAGTCTTTACCTTCAGCTGACCTAATGGTGCCTGCTGTGGAATTATGTAACCTCTTTCACATCCTTGGAAAACTGCTGAGGAGAAACTTGGTGTTAAATTCTAAGGCTTTGTTTTCTTACAGAAAATAGCCTAATAGTCTTCCCACGTAGTCACAGAGTGAGATGATGCTCAACATGGAAACTGTGAAAGAAGACCCAAGAACTCACCATTTGCAAAAAATGCCCTCTAATTGCTGTAGTTTTGCTGTGCACTCAAGGGAAATTGGTTGGTCTTTCTTGCTGCCTGGTCAGGTGTGCAGCCCTGAATTGGGCCTCTGGGGGTCTTGCACAGACAGGGAATACTTCCATTATTTTCTTACTGTATCACTGGAACCGTGGCTGACGTTACGAATGACCTTTTCTTAACTTCTTCAGTATTAGATGAAAATTGAGAGGCATTAGGAATATAGGACCAGGGAAGATCTCCAGAGTTCTTGGCCAGTTCTTTAGTGCTCTGGCACACACCCTTACACAAACCTTTTCATCAGTTTTATTTGGAACAGAAGGCAGAAAGTCAATTTCTGACTTACACTTGGAAGTGGTGTGCTGGGATCTTGCGGTGTATCCCTCTGTTGTACATGTGGGCACCAACAGAGAGACGCACCTTGCTGGGGACTGACTGTCCTGCCCTGAAAAAGGGATGCAGCATCCACCCTCTGGAAGCTCAGGGCAGAGCTGCATGTGTTCCACCCTTCAAGGAAGTGCAGAACAGAGCCACGGCAAGCCCTGTCCCCACTTCCCCGTGCTGTTACATCCCATGGCAAACCCCAGTAGGAGTCATAGAATAGTTTGGTTTGGAAGGGACTTCAAAGACAGCAGCCTGCTGTCCCTGGCAGTGGAGTGACTTTCTGCAGGTGTCATTGTCATGGCAAGCCCTGAAGGAGAGCAAGGCTGAAGGAGGAGCTACACAGAAAAAAGCAGGGCTTGGAAAAGTCATCTTGGAGTTGCCAGACTGTGAAAGAAGGGACTGCAACAACAGCAGCCCTCATCTCTGGCAGTCTTGAACCAGTGCAAGATGTGGCACCTGGTTTTTGATCCAGTGAAGAACCAGCTGGGCTCAGAAAGGTGCTCACAGCACGGAGATGGTGGCAATAACCAGCTGCCAGGTCCTGGCCAGGTTTTAGGTGATGTCTGAGATGGAAAACAGGAAAGTAGCCATGGTGGTGGTGGGGATTAACACTGACCTTTGATCGTGAGGATCCATTCCTCTTTGGGCGTGGATTTCCTAATATTGATCTAATCCCAAATCCTTTTATCTGGATTCAGCCTTTGCTCCCTGTTGGGTGCTGTCCTGCTTACAGATTCAGGCAGGACCCTGCGTGCTGTTCCACTCCGCAGTGGGAGGGTGATTTACCTGGCTGCCTGAGCCTTGCTAGCTGCTGTACAGTCATTCCCAAGGTCTCGGCCTTCTCCAGGGACAGCAAGGCACTGGTGGTCTAGGAATGTGGAACAGAAGTTCAGTGAGAGGAGAACTTTGTGTTAGGACAGGAGCCCAGGGGAGAGTTTTAGAGATCCCAAACCAGGAAGTAGGGGAAGTATATTGATAGGGCGACCCCTTTGCTTGTCCCAGGCTGACATGGTACATGAACTTCTGACTTCAGAAAGCAGGAGGGTTTTTTCCAAAGAAGGGAACACACCTACCTGGGGTTATTATTTTCCTGTTAGTTACAGTTTCAAGTGAAATGGTTTCCCCTTAAAAGCAATCTACTTCCTGTATCAGGGTATGGGAAAGGCTGGGATGAGACTCTTCCATTTTTGAAATGTCTCTGACAGCTGTGCCAGCAAGATGAGAAAGAGAAGATTGGATGTTCTCAACATCACAATCAAACTATTTATTTCAGGTGGGCAGGGTGTGTTTCCAAGTCATCCTTGTCTCCATCCAAGGGAGACAAAATTCCTTCTTGCACCTTCTCCCATAGCTGTCACCTTCAAATTGGACGAGTTGAAGCACCAAATCAATGCAGTCCAGTGGTACTGCTGGATCTTCCTAAGGAGCAAGTAGGGCACCTGAAGTGAGGCAGCGGGGCCTGACATGCTCTAAAGAGACAGAGGGAAGGGGAGGTGGGTAGAATGAGGTGGAGAGAGGCTGGAAACACTAGTAGGAAGATAGTATAACCTCAGGTGAGAATGCACCAGCTACATGCAAGTAAACTGGAAACTTAGGTGGTTTTGTTTGTTGTATATTCAGTTTTCCATAACTGAAAATGTACCATGAAAATAAAACCCATTAGGGATAGTGGGAATTTTGTCCTTTCATGTTTTTGTGGGTAGGCCTGAAGGTCTGTGCTTCAGACCTTCAAAAAATGTACTTTTTGAAGTATTGTAAAATGCTGGAGGTATTGTAGAATACTGAAGAGAAAGAAGTCTGAGAAAGTTAACCTGGTGCTAATATTTGTAAATAAAAAAACAGATTATATCCACACCTGCAAACTAGGTAAACTGACATTAAATCAAGATAAGAGCTGCAAAATGCATTAAATTTGAAAATAACTATTTGTGTCCCTGTGTTTCTAATATGTGATCTGACATCTCTAAATCATTCATGTCCAACAACTGTGATAATTTCTGATCAAATTATGGGTTGGGTTAACAAAGGCACTACAGCAACCCAGAGTCAGAGGTTACAACAGCACAAGGCATTTTATCTGGCCACACAAGACTATGTTCCAATGTAAAATAAGTTAGTAATTATTACAACAACAAAAGGGCCAATATTATAAATTTTAGTTCACTGATAGATTTCAAGTAATGAGGGGGAAAAGAGACTGCAGAATATGAAATTATTTCCAGTAGGATGTTGTTCTGAAACTAATGCTCATTAGTAACTTGATTAATGATCTGAAAGAAGGTATTAAACCAGTGCTGATGAAGGTTTCAGAGGATCCAAAGAACAATGAAAGTAATAAATGTTGGAAAAAGATGAGATGTACTGAACAGTCAGTAACTATTGGTGTGTTTATTTATAAACAGTAGGTATTTTTGGCTGCACTGAATGCAGGAAAGACATTCACCCAGGGACATAAGCATAGTCTGTGCTCTTTCAAGATGGAGATCTCCAAAAGGAATTGGGATTGGAAGACAACCAAGGAAATGAATGGTACTTGCATAATTCTTCCTCCGTGGAGATGGGTTACACTGGGATGCCTTAGCCTGCGTTCACCAAGAGCAGAGATAAAAATTCTCCTCTTTGAAGAATGGTTTGGAATGGAGGGGACCTTAAAGATCATCCAGTTCCAACCCCCCTGCCATGGGCAGGGACACCTCCCACAGACCAGGTGGCTCAGAGCTCCATCCAACCTGGCCTTGAACACTGCCAGGCATGGGGCACCCACAGCTTCTCTGGGAAACCTGTGCCAGTGCCTCACCATTATCACAGTAAAGAATTTCATCCTAATATCCAGCATAAACCTGCTCTCTTTCAGTTTGAAGCCATTCCCCTTCTCCTGTCACTACATGCTCTTGTTAATAGTTTTTCTCCATCTTTCTGGTAGGCTCCCTTCAGGAAGGCTGCAATTAGGTCACCCCAAAACCTTCTCTTCTCCAGACTGCACAATCCAAATTCTCTTTAATTTTCTCATCTTTTCTTTGTAGGAGAGGTGCTCCATCCATCTGATCAATTTGGTATATCAGACTAGTGAACCAGTTGTGGGAAATCTGGGTATTGGACACTAAAAAGGAAACCTAAGAAGCCTCAAGAAGGGTGAAACAAGGATGACTTGAAGCCTGGAAGCAGTGCCTAGCACTACAGGTTAACATGAACTCAAGGCTCCTGTGTCTGAGCTCGCTCCGCTGGAGCACAGGCTGGCGTTACCTAAACGGGAAGGAGGCTTCTGACAGTAGAGGGCTCTTCAGCCCAGCAGAAAACCTGCAGCGACCTCACGATGGAACTGGGGATGAACGCAGACCTCGTCTGACAGCACTAGAGCACACCTCCATTTCCCAGGTCTCCCCACTCCAAACCCCATGGGGTGTCCCAAAGAGAATTTGGGGAATGGGCACAGGGAGGGAGTTCTTGGCCACTCAAGAAGCCAAACGATGTGATGATACCAGTCCCTTTGGGCTTCAAAAATCTCTGAGTAGAAGAGGGAAACAGACTGGCACAGGGCTAGACTGAAGGGAAAGGTGGGAAGGGCAGGAAGAGACCTTTTGGCTTGACAAGGCCTTCAAAGGGATCACAAAGAGCTGCAGGAAACAGAGCTCTCGCTGGGGCACAGTGGTTTGTTTGGGAAACAAACAGGCACTGCCATGGGGCTGGAGGGTAAAATCCTACAGGCACTGGCTGCAGTGCTGGAGAACAAAAGAATTTTAAATAGACCTCAATCCAGTGTAACATAGCCTGATTTGCAATATTTTTTTACTTTTCATAACACTCTAAAAAATGGACTTGATTTTATTTTTCAGCCCTGTCTTAAACGTAACTGGGATTTTTTTCCCCTCCTGGGAATTTTCCTTTTTAAAGACAACACTTCAAAAACTGTTCCCATAGGGAAACTTCACTTTGGTTATTATTACTTCCACTATCTCCTCACATCTGGATGGCTTTTTAAATCCTGAGGGCACTTAATATAAACTTAGCGTGCGGGGAAAAGGTAATAAAAGGAAGTGAAATAGAACAGACACTACCTATCTCCAACTGCTGGTGATGTAATGTCCAGAGGTAAGCTGGAAGATTGGACACTAGCCTCACAATTTCCATCCCTTACAGTGACAGAAAAGGAGATCAAAGATTGCAAAAGATTAATTGCTGGGGTAAATAAATAAAATCCAGCACCAATGCCAAATTGGATGAGGGTATCACACACGAGGACATAGGTGGGCTTGAAGGTGTCAGTGACAGCAAAAGGGCTAAAGTTTGTAGCACAAAAAGTGAAGGGGAAAAGGAGCATAGTAGCTAAAATCAAGATTTTAGCTATAGACTGGAGCTTCTTTGATTATAACCATCAGAAAAGAAGAAATACTCTGGATCACCAGAGAAGACATGCAGTCCAGGAGGCATTTCTGGTAGCTATAGGTGTGTGTTACTGTGCCTGTGAGAGATACTGATCAGACTTCACCTGTGGAAGAGAACTGTGTTCATTTCTAGCCAAGAAAGCTTAATTTGAAGTGCAGGTAAGAGAGCACTTTTGCACTCTATTTGAAGAGCAAGTAAGAGAGTATGGAGAGCTCACGGTGCACGAGGGGGCTGATTTGGTTAGTTAAGCAAAGTGAAGTCTGTACTCAAGGGAAATAAACACCAGGGAGGAAGGACAGCTTCAGCTAGAGCCATGCTGGCACAGGCACAAGAGAATATAAACTAGGTGTGAATTCATTTAAGCTGGAAATTAAAAATCTTTAACCAGTACAGCAGTTGGGTTCTGGGGCAGCCTGCCAAGGGGACTAGCAGGGACAATAAAATTAACCAGTTTGGGGTTGGCACCTGAGAAGCTTTTGCAAGGGATTGTGAGACCATAGTGGTAAGAGATCACACTTGGTCACCAGGAGCCTCCGTGCTTTTGCTCCCACCAAAGAGATCATCCATCTTCCCACATCCTGAAACCGGTGCTAAATGCTTCAGAGGCAGATGCAGGCAAAGCCTCCCCAGAAACATTTTCTCCTGATCTGAAGGGTCTGGGGCTTTACTTGTCCTCAGAACTGGAGGGTGCAGGGTAGTTTTTAACACATGCACAAGTGCTACAGGAATTCTGAACATTCCTGTTACTGTAAAGGGGTCACAGCTCTCAAATCCAGCTGACATTTTGCTGCCTATTGAATTTGTCACAACAGGAATATAATTGCACACTGCACAAAGAACTTTTGCAAATGAACTCCTTTCCTTGGCAGTGGAATAGCCTGCCACCAGCAGAGGAGGCAGACAATAGTCCAGCCTAGTTCCATACTGGACCAAGAGGGACGCTCCTGGAAAACGGCAGAAGATGAAAGAACACCCAAAAAGATGGGGTGCCTGTGGAATCAGTGGAGAAAACAGGTGGTTTTCATATGAGTATTTCAGCTAAGCAGTGACAAGTACTAGGAAAATGGATGAGGAAAGAAGAGCCCTGCAGGTGGGAACACAGACAGACTCCCACGGAGAGGATGGCAAAAAGGGAAAGGGGTCACAGAAGGAAAATGAGCAGCTATTCCAGGGCATACAAAGGAGACAAGAAGTATGTCAGAGATCTGAGAGATGCACTTGCAGCAGCTGAGATGAACTGTGAGGTTCTTCTGACTACTCTACCTTGCTCTGCATCAGAATCCTGCAGAGCCAGGGCCTTATCCCAGGAAGGTTATTCCAGCTGTGGCAAGCAGCAGGCACAGCCCTCAGTGGCTGCTGTCAGGGCGTCTCTGTGCACAGGTTCAGCCCCACGGGCAGCAGCAGGGGACAGACATCGGCTGTGCCAGCTCTACCAACAGACTGACTGTGGGCACCCACCTGGCACAAAGGGCCTTCAGAGGAGCACTGAGCCACTGCTCTGGTGGAGCAGAGGCAAGGCACCCCTGCATGGAGCTCTGGGATCTGGGAGCACAGATGCATGATCACCCTGCAGAGCAGCAAATGCAATCTGGCTGGCATTGCCACGGCCTCTGCAGCACCACTCCTCAGCGGGAACCGGGAGCTCACAGGAGGATGGAGGTGCTGGGCACATGTCCTGTGCTGGGCAGGGGCTGGGCTGCCATCCTCCCTGCTCCCCCTAGCCCGGCCTGAGAAAACCTGCTGTCCTGAGATGTGCCCCCCAGCCAGCGTCACTGGCACAAGGGAGACTTGGTAATGTGTAACAGCACTTGGGTACACACCAGCCCATTCATTCATCAGGAAACAAACCACCCTGCCAAAGGTCTCCTTTGGAGAACAGAGCCAAGGGCAGCCTCAGCAAGCCCAGTAAATAAAATACTGACTCCTTTGAGCACACAAAGACCATCTCCAACTCCAGAGGTACCCGGGCACAGAGCAGTGGAGGATGGGGAGAACCTTAGAGAAGTCCTGCAGGGCATCAGCCCAGCTGTGACACTTCTCCCCACTCTCCAGGTACAGATGGGCACCGTGGCAGAGGCCAAGCTGCCCAGCACCTTCACAACCTTCAAGAAGGAGAGCAGCAAGCTCCCCAGAAGAAACTGTGCCCCAAGAACACAATAATTACCATCATTAACCCCAATCCCTGGTTACCTCTTGGCACAGGGAAGCTGGTGGTGGCTGGCTAAAGTTGGACATCAGTGGTTGAGCAGTTGAGGTCCTCTCCTGCCTCCTCCCTTTTCTGAACCCATGTGAAAGCCCCATGCAGATACCAAAGAAGGGGTTGCAATGAATCACTGCACAAGGGTTGTTAGACTTTCTAACAGGGCTGGGCATGGCAGATCTCCTGCTCCTCATTCTGGGATGGACATTTCTCTGTACCCTCTCTTCTCCCCTAAACCTGATTCCTTTGCAGGGCTGAATGTGTCCAGGTATTTCTGTTCTCCTCTACTCAGGGTCTGTTTTCTTGATCTTTTCTTCAGAAAAAAATGGGTTAAAACATGAAGACATTTTAAAATGAAAACTTA
>VZUA01090486.1:0-10297 GCA_013401035.1 Horornis vulcanius
TCGAAGGCTGGAAGGCAAGACAACACTACCCTCTGCCAGGAACTCTCCCTGAGGCCATGGCCCCACAGGACTCCCATCTGTCTGGAACCCTTCCTGAGTACACAGTTCCTTGGGTTTCAGGGCAGCAGAAGCTGGGCTACACCTCAGCATCTGACCCTGAGGCACAGTGCCGTTATTTCCAGAGACCTCATGTGGTCATGGCAGGACTCCCATCTCCTTGGCACAGGCTGCCCAGGGAAGTGGTGGAATCACCATCCCTGGAAATGTCCGAACTACATGTGGATGTGGCAGTTGGGGACACGGTTTAGTGGTGGACATGGCAGTGCTGGGCTAATGGTAGGACTCGGTGATCTCAGAGGTCCTTTCCAACTTTAATGATTCTGCAATTCCTTTGCCTGTGATCTGGATTCCAATGGCTCCCTTGATCCACCAGCAGCCCCAACTCCCCAGCACAATCTGGGCCTCCCCAGGTGTCCCCAAACCCAGAGCTGGGGACACTGTGAAGACTCACTGCGTCCCAGGTTGGTGGCCACATGCTGTAGCACTTCAATCTGTTTGATGGCTTCCCGGCGCGTGAAGTGAACCACCAGCACCCAGTACCCCGAAGACAAATCTTGTAGTCTGGAGGAAGAAAAATCCCAGAGGAAAATTAAGCAAAAACTTCATTATCTCCACCCCAATCCCTGCCAAGATGTTTTCCCTATGCTGAGACTCCACACCAGGCTTTTTCTATGCAGAAAAGCAGCATCCCAGAGGTGGGGTCCAGGCTCACCCATAGAGCAGAGCATGGTCCAGGTGTTCACAGAGCCGCTGCAAGACCTTGTCATGGTTTCTGATGGCCGGTGTTTCATCTTCACAGGCAGCAAAGTAGCTCTGCAGCTGCAGAAAGAAGAGATGGGATGGCTGGAATGCCCTTTTGCAGCTCACGAGGAGCAGGTGGAGGTGCCAAAACGCTCATATCCAGTATTAAACAGTTTTTTGTGATCTCTCAGCTGGCTAAACCCTGTTGCAGGTTTTACTTATGGGGTACAGACAACAGTTTTGAGAGGACCCTAAAGGCAGTAACTATAGGGAGAACCTTGCCCATGTCCCATGTCTCAAGCCCAGCAGTGTCATGGTGGCTGCACAACCAAGTTCCCCAATGGTGAGCAGCCTTTTCCCTCCCAGCCAATACTGCAGCGGGGTCTGGTGGTTCCTCTCCAGCCACCACAAAGTGGTTCAGAGCAGAAATAAACCCAGCCCTGCTCTGTTTCTGGCTCTGACATGGATGAGGCCTCTCCTCAGTTTTGCTAGAAATCCTAGAAATCCTCTTGCACCCAAATCCTATATCCCTTCCCAGCTGACCCACAGGCCTCCTCCTGCCCCCAGAGGTTACAGATCTATTTAGGTCCTGTCTCACACATCCTTGGCAACCAGGCAGGGAGATTACTCTCTTGGGATGTAATCTCAACCAGATAGGCCATGGCTGTTTGCTGGCAACAAGCAAAGAACAGCTCAGCTGAGCCACAACAACATTATAGATAATATATATGTTATTTCAGTGACCTGACATGTCTTTGCCAAACTTCACTAGATGATAGATGCGTAAAACCCCAAAACAGGTTTTTACTCCAGAATTATTACTAGAGAAGCTCCTTTTGGAAAAATCATCCAGTCTTGATGTGAAGTTACCCAGGGGTCAGAGAACATCTCAGGGCCCCTGGGAACTGGTCGAAACAACACTCTTTAGAGTATGAACATATCGAGCTCCAACACCCTCCTGGCCTGAAGACCTTGAATCCCTCCAGAGCTCGTAGGTAAGATGGGAGAGCTAGATGTGTTCCTGCGTGGAGCTGGTCCCAGCCCTTACATGAGAAAAAACTGCTGAGCCTGGAGAATTGCAGCCCAAGGTCCCCTGTCCGATGGCACAGCCCTGCTCTGCCTGTCCCAGCAGGTGGAACCCCTGGGAAAGCAGATACACAACGAGGTGGTGTTTGCAGAGGCACCTGTGGGTGCTCCAGAGGTCTACAGGTGCTTTCACAAAACTCACGTGAGACCTGGAGCATTTCAGCTTAACAGCTCCTACCCATTTCTGGGAGGAAGCTTTTCCAGAAGATTCCCACTATTCATAGGCAGCCCAGACTGAAGCAGAGGGGGCAATAACTTAAAATCCCACTATTTAGGAAAACTTTCAGGAGGTACTTGCAGCCGGTGTTTGCAGCTGCAGCAAGGACACCAGAGGAAGAAACAAACCCATAATTTAGAGCCATATCCCTTGGATGATGGATAGATGGAGTCATAGGGATGATCTCCAAGAGCTAGAGTTCATGAAAATGACCCATTTTTGGAAAAATTGAGGCAGAAGCAAAGATTTCACGGGACATGAGCCAGCATTTGAAGGCAGAAATTCCCAACTTGTCCCAGTCAGGCTTTGGGCTCTGCAGGGAGCTGTGGCATCCTTGGAGGAGGTTCTGAATGTTTCTGCAAGTTTTGTGCTGGACGGGTGAATGCAGCTGTGAGGGAGAGCTGAGGGGAACAAGAATAAATCAGGCATTTTGTTAGCTCACCAATGAAAAAAAGGAGACACAGCTTGGGGAGGTCAGTTTGGAGGGAACTCAGTTTGGAGGGAGCCTTGGAATCAGCTGTGCCTCTGACCAGAGGAATTCCTCGTGACCAAGACACTCCAAGCCTGGGCAGCTAAAGAGATGAGGAAATAGAAGTATTTCCTCTTTTTTCTTTTCTTCTTCCCCCAGAATAACTCAGAACTTTGTCATGCACAGTGCACAGCTCCCATCCCTCTCCATGGATCGACCCACTTCCGTCATCCAAGGGTGCAAACTATTTGCAAATGGTGGCTGTCTCCATCTAAGAAACAGATTTCTCTTTCTTGGAAAGGCCCAATCTTCTCCCAGGAAGGGGTTTAGGTTTTGAAGGGCTTGTTCTATGTTACACCAAGGGTTGGTGTCCCTTTTAGTTGCTCTGCAAGGAGCACTGAACCTCCTGCTTTGCATAGACCAGCTCCCCCTGCATCCCCCTTCCTGGTGAGGCTGCTGGAAAACCTGGTCCCATGGCCATATTCACAGCAAACGCACCCCAAAAGGCTCAACTCTGTCCCTGTGGCACATCAGGGGCCAGAGGATGAGCTGGTGTGACTGTGCTTTGCTCAGAGTCATGAAGTCACACCAGCCCAATGGGTGGGAAACGTGTGCTCAGGAGGCTGGGATTGAGATTCTGGCACTTCCCCTTTTGGGAGCTGTGGGTCACAGGGAAGCCACAAGGCCTCACTCCCACTGAGATGTGCCACCACATCCCCATATAGTGCTGCACCCAGGGACAGTGCCATTCCCAGCATCCCTCCAAAACAAACACGCCAAAGGCTTCCAGCGCCCAGCCAAGGACAGGCACGGCTCACTGGAGCAAAATTCCCAAAAGAGATCAGCCAGGTGAATCCCTGCCCAACCATCCTGTTCAGGGAGGAAATGATGCAGCAAGCCTCGGGATCTCCTGGGTGGAGTCATCCCTCCAGCCAGGGTGGGGAAAGACTTGCAAAAGCTGTTGGGGAGGTGTTTCTGGCTTGGGAAGAAGGGTGAAGTCACTCAGCGAAAATTTAGGATGAAACAGCTTTCCCAATTGGGGAACAAAGTCCAGCTGCGCCATTTTTCAAAGATCCAATGCCTGGCTGAAAATCTGTAGGAATTACGACCACAAGCATCATGAGAGATGATCCCAGCACCCACTCCTAAGCATGGTGTGGCAGGAGTGATGTGGCACTGCCCCAGAAAATGGCATTTTATAGAATGTTTATATGTAGTCTCCTGTAAGTCATTCTAAAACACACATGGATAATTGAACCAGCTTCTTCCTCCACAGTCAGACCTGTTTGGGAGGTGGTGACCAAACTTCACAAGGCATCCACAAAGCAGATCCCTGACACAGCTGGGCAGTGTGCCAGGCTGGAGCAGGGGAGATCAGGAAGGAGGCAAATAATTGGGTTAAAAACATCATCCCTGGGTTTCCAGAGAGATCCTCTTTCCCTCAACTCCTCTGCGCCCCAAATCCAGAAGGGAGGGCTGAAGGCTGGTTCGGATGGAGGACTCATGAGGGGCACGGCAATGCGTGCAGCCCTGACCCAGCGCTATTTATAGATATTCCTGTGGCCAAAATAAGCACTGCTGGCACACAGAAGGCATCCCAGCCGTCCATTCACTGGGACCACTTTGCAGCCCCGAGCAGGTCTGAGCACCAGCACTCGTGGGACAGAACCTGCTCAGGGAAAGGCCCACAACAGCCCAACCACAGGCTTAACATACCTGGGAGAGCCTGGAGCAGAAGGGTATCTGTCCAGTGGGAACAGAGACCTGGCTGGCACTGGGAAACACCCGCACCTCTGTCCCCACCGAGGAGGAGGATGATTTAATTGCTGTTTATCAATCACAAGTTCATTTTTCTAGCAGTGACACACCCCACCCCATGCTGGCACACACGAGAGAAGCTCTTCCTTGCGCAATTTTATAACCTGTTAATTGCAGTGGTTCTCAATGAGTGTGAAGCTTTCCAGGCTGATGTGCAGAGCTCCTGTGTTGCAAGGGAAGCCAACAAATAATCAGGGATATGTTCTGGAATGCCCATTCCCAAACCTAATCATTCTTGTCGTGGCTTTGAAATCCCTTTAGTAATTCTAAAAACTCATTGGAATACTGAAATAGTCTCCTGACCTGTTCAGGGCTGGCAACAAGCCAACTGAGTCCACATCTCCTCTCTGTAAATCTGCCCTGTAGATGTTTCACCAGCAGCTTTCCAACATCAATTCCATTTCACTTGTTCTGCTTGGTATTTCCCTGGCAGGACAAACATGGGAAAAGAAAAACACCCTTTGCATTCCTCAGCTTCTTAACTGGGATGGGAGAGGGGAGAGGTGCTTCAAAACCCTCATCCCACCCACAGCACATGGACTGAGATGAGGGGTTTTCCCCAGCTGGAAGAGCTGAGCACCCACAGGAGCGATCCTGGAGCACCAGAAAGGGCAACTGACCTTGTCCCAAGCAATGACAGCTCAGTGCCAAGGGAAGACACAGTGAGAAGGGCCAGGACAAACACCTCAGAACTGTCACTTCCACAACTGCTCAGGAGGTACAGACATTCAATGGCAAATGGATAAAGAGGAGGCTGAACTCCTGTGCCTGGAAAGCTCCTAGTTTTCCATACCATCCATAGAAGCAGGCTGAATGTCATGGCAGGGGCCCTAGTCTGTCTCTCAAACACTTGTACAACATAAAGGCCTAAAACTCCAGCTCTAGCAAGACATTTTGAAGGTCATGCACATGGTCTGACTCAACACTCCTTAAAAACCAGCACTGGCCTCAGTGCCCAGCTTCCTACTTCATGCACCTCACCTGGATCTTGGGGCTTTTTCCAGAAAAAACACACCAGGCACATTCAGAGCATCAGCACCTGGAAGGCACCACAAGTGCCATTGGAGCAGCCTGGAGATGTGGAGAGAAAGGAGCCTGACACTGCTGAAGCTGAAACCCACAGCAAAGTTGCTCCTGCTGGAAACACTGAGCTTTGAAACATTCTCAATCCAATGCTAGGAAGACTGTCACCTCCTGGGAGACATACACTTCTCAGTTCACACCCCCTAAGGCTTTTCTGGCACTTTCCTTCATTATTTCTAAGCAGCAAAGCTTGCAGTAGCCTGGACCCATGTGTGGCTCAGACAAGGACAGCATTTTTTCCAGTGGGAATTTTTAGGGAGCATCCTTTTCCTCTGTCACAGCAAGCAGAGCAGGGGCCAGGCACAGAATTGGCTGCAGCAGAACAGGGTGCCTGAGCTAACCAAAGGCAGGTGGGAAGGTCACATGCTCAGCATAACAGAAAAAATAGATTTTATGGGGAAAAAACCCCAAGTTCCATGGCAAACACACCAGAAGCAAGCAAAGTACTGTTCTCCCAGGGATCTGCTGCTCCCTCACATGCTGAGTGTCGTGACTCCGAGTCCCTCCCCACTGCCCATACTTAATTCAGTTACACCTCTTGGACCAGTTCACCAGAAGAGGGGAAAGCTGAAATCACTCAACAGCCGCCAAAATTGTGCAGGGGCAGAAAGGCTTGGAGGCTTTCCTTTAGTTTCTTGGGAAAACCATGGCTAAATTCACCCTCCTAAACCGGCTGCTCTCCCAGCAAAACACTTTGTGTTAGAGGGAGGAGAACAAATGGGATTTTTTAATTCCCGAAATGTTATCACAGCCTTGTCCACCCTCAGCTCCAGAGCTGATTTTGGGTGTTTTGGAGGACAAACATCAGATTAGGTACCTGCAGAACCCAATCCTCTTGAAATTGTGGATGACGAAGCCTGGACCATCATCAGACCTGTGGTGATGTGAGTGTGACTACCAGAGTGGCTCCTCAATGGCC
This sequence comes from Horornis vulcanius, assembly GCA_013401035.1. NCBI lineage: Eukaryota > Metazoa > Chordata > Aves > Passeriformes > Scotocercidae > Horornis > Horornis vulcanius. Next base: position 6,394 of record VZUA01090486.1, read on the forward strand.
AGGCAGGGAAGTTTCCTGATCACTGGGATGAGGAAAGAGGAATTTCTAAAAAGAGATAAACCTTGAAATACTGAAGCAACACACAGCTGCGATGAGAGCAGAACCACAGAAACAAAGCCCATGGATGCCCACCGAAACACATGTGTGGACTTGTTAAAAGCACCTGAGTGACCCCGGTGTCTTATCTTTATGGACGACTCAGGAGTTCCACAAGATTGCTGCTACCTTCATCCACAGGCTTTTGGCAGCTGGCAAACCTGGTACACGTGGCAAAGGAACATGCAGGGCGAGACTCTTAACGTGGTCCCTGCAGCAGCAACAGATGTGGCCTGGAGAGATGTGAGTGAACAAGAGGAAGGACCATGGCAGAGATAAAACCCCTGCGGTCTTTGAGCCAGAGAGGTAACTCTCAAAAGGGAGCAGAACGTAAGAGACTGTTTGGCTGTTTTCACATCTCCAGAGCTGCTGCCTCTGTGTCACAGCAGTTGGGCTAAATAAATCCAGCCAGGCAGAGATGAGCACATTCCCTACGTGATTTGAGTAGGGATGCCCCACTCCAGCACTCCCTGCCCCTCTCCAGGACATGGGGGCACTAAGCCACGCCCAAACCAACCCTCCCTCGCTGTGCAGGAGAAGCAGAGGTGCCAGAAGGCAAAGCTCAGCAGCACAGGAGACTGCAAAGGCATTTCAAAGGTACAGGGTTAAAAATCCAACCTGGAGACAGGCAGCAAAGGCTCAGCATTAACTTGCTGTGAGGGCAGTGGAAACCTTCCCAAAGTCATGCAGAAACAGAGCAGAGCCAGAGCTTTTGGCAAGAACTCCTGCAACGTCAGCAAAAACCACTACTCCACCTGATTGACATGCACCAAGTATCAGCTGCTCCAGAGTTCATGGCAATGTGTGTCCTTCAAAGCCAGCAGAATGGCCTGAAAACCAGAAAGGAGTCCCAAAATCTGGGATTCTAAGCTCTTTTCTGATTTTACATTCAGCTCCTGTAATTGTCAACAATAACACTGTTTAAGGACTTTGCATTTTCACCACCTAATCCCAGGTAGAAGAGCACTAAACCCCTCCTGAACCCAGGGAATATTCAGGGAAACCCAAGAGAACACAAACCATCAGCTTCATGGACCAGGGGCCCTGCAACAGCTCCTGGCTACCAGGAGATGTTTGGACAAGGATGGATTTGAAGTTGTTGGCATTTCTGGTATGTTTAGAGTCCACATGGGCAGCACCAGGAAGCTGCTCCCATCCCACTACCACCACACACAGCAGCATCTCCTAGACGGAAACAAGCACATGAGTGAACAAGAGCCTGCACGCTGAGCCATAACATACCCATCCCTAGCCTTCTGCCCCAATAAAGCCCTAAATATTAGAAAAAATAAGGGTTAGGCATCAATTTGTGCAGTAATTTGAGCTGGAGCACAGTCCTCTTAGCAGAAGGGGAACTGAGTGGGAAAAGGAAAATAAACGGTCACAAAACAGAGTAACACTGTCCATGTGTGCAGAAAGCATCACCCTGTGAATTAATTTACAGCTCACAGAGGACAAGCTGTAGATGAGAAATCAAAACCATGCTCCCAATTCCCTTGGAACTGAAGCAGGGACCCAGTTCCCCAGTGCTGAGTTTTTCCAGTCTCTCCTGAACCCAGGAAAGAGCAGAAACCTCTTGACATCTCTCTAGTTGGAGAAGCATATTTTTGTCTAAGGTGTTTTAGCCTCGCTTTTTTCAGTGAAGGTCTGACTTCACACCTCCAATCTCACACCTCTGAAATCCACAGCAGAGCTACCACTGATCTCCCCCTGGTATCTGGGAACCATACAGAGAACCCCACAGGTTGGAATTACACTCTCTAAGCATGTTTGCCACTTTTCCATCTTTGCTCCTTCCCTCATGTCTTTCCAGGAAAATAAGAGAAACAGTCCTGTTCACTGAGGTTTGAGAGATTTGCTTGGAATCAAAGCATTTTTTTGCTGTGGATTTGTACAGAATTCACCCACTGCTTGTGCTGTGATCCCCCATCCCTAAAATCCAGCAGCACCTGGTAAAAACTGAAATCACAGCCAGGTACAGTCACAGCAATGAGCGTCAAACCCTTCCAGGGCTGTGCTGCTCTCCTTCCCCCATCCAAGGCTGCTGAGCACAGGGTGCTTTTCCCTGGGCAACTCCAAAAAAAATAAGGCATTGTTTCCTCCTCTTTGGCTCTGCAGCTAAGAAATGAAAACCCCCACCATCACCATAAACACATCCAAATCCTCCATTCCACACCTGCACTGGCGCTGAAAGTAAGGAGTGAGCAAACTTTTGAAATCAGAGGCAGGATGCTTGGAAAACTCCTCCAAGCCCCATGACACAATTCCAGTGCCAAGAAGTTACTCAAGACGAGGACGACGGAGAGTAGGATTTCCCAACACAAAGCCACTTGCTCCCTTAACCTAGTACTTTATTCTCGCCACTCACAGGGAAAAAGAGGATCAGGGATTTCAGCCTGAAGTGGGAGAGGTAAGCACTGGGAAAAATTAGCAGCTCCATAGCGATTTCCCCGAGGAAGGAGAATTGTATCCTGGGGGTAAAAAAAGCAGGGTGGAATTTCACCATGGGCTGAGTTTGGTTTCACTGGGATGATAGAAATTAATCCATCAGCCTGAAGTAGGCTCCTACGCTTCCCTGAGTTTTTCTCTGAACAGGAATAAAGAGGCAGGACTAGAAAATCCAAGATTTTCACTGCTGGACCAAGACAGGAGTTGGCAGTGATCATGCAGGCCAAGGTGTGTTGGCAGAGCTGGAACTGAGGAGTCCTCTTCAATCACAATAGTAATTAAAATAAATGTCATGTTGATTTTTTAGCATTTCCAAACGTGATCTTCCAGAAAACAAATTATGTCCAACCAGTCCTCTGTGGGAAGTTGTATTCCTTATATATACAGGGAAACTGAGGCAGGAGCATTGCAGGGCATTGTGACAGAGCTCAGAGCAGGCTAAACATCCACTGATTTCCAGACAGATATAAGATTATCCTTAATTTTTTGAGGACAAAAAGGCAATAGACCAGAGGTCAGGGTCATCCATGGAAGAAAAACGCTGGGAGAGGTTTGCACATCCATCCTACACCCCAGAGGCAGTGTCCAGCTATTAAGAAAGGTCTTAATAGTACCTGGAATTCACTCGTGCTGGTCTTCATAAAACAAGTTTTCATGGATGAATCTGAGTCAGGACACACCATAGAGCACAGAAAAACTCCTATTCCATAAGGCAAACGCAACAACTGGAAAAACAACAGCAAGCCCAGACAGCCTTCCCCCAAAACCTGGGACAAACACAAAGGAAACTCCTGTTGCCTCCTCAAATGGAGCAGGGGTTCTTTTTCAAGGTTGGTTGGAGCTCACATGTGTGCCAAACCAAAACTTCCAGCATATCCTTACAACTCACTCCTTTGGCCTTCCCAAAGATTCCAGAATCCTGTGCCTGTCCCAGTCCCCTCTGTGCTGGCTCACAATGTTTCCACCACCATGGTGGGTTTTAAGGAACCCATCTCCCATAAGGAGAAATGAGGGGCAAGGAGAAGGTGAGAGAACACGTATTCAGAGCCCTGTTTTGAGGGCACAGAGCAGGGAACAGGAATGAACCACACATCCCCTGTGTCTGTGGGGAGAATGTCACAGGTCCTGCCCCTCTATCCCATGCCCCCTGCAGGACATGCCTGGCTGAAAGGAGAAAACCTCTAGAAAGATGGTTTTAGGCTGGATTCCAAATCCTTCCTAAACAGGGCCCCAGAAAAAGGGGTCCCCCCAATCCTGTCCTTTGAAAAGAGGAACCTTGGGCGGGAGAATCGCAGTATATCCCAACCAAGACAGAGGGTCCTGCGGGTGACCCTGGCAGTGTCCCTTTGGCAGGGTGACT
>VZUA01090486.1:13132-30157 GCA_013401035.1 Horornis vulcanius
GGAAGGGTGCTTGCGTTAGAACTGAACCAAACCAAAAAACTCTTTTCCAAAACCTCAGCTCCCCACCAGCCTCTGGAGAAGCAGAAACATTGCATTAAGGGGGATCCCAAGTATCAGAGCTTATTTTGGCATGTAGGGAGGAAGGTGACTCTCTCCTGCTGAACTGGGGGAATGGAGCAAATCCTGAGCCTGAAACACCCCAGTCTGATCCCCAACAAGTAACTTGTAAAGCAGCTGAACAGATCCCTCACACCAGTTTATTCTTTCCTGGTGATTTTTAGGATTTAAAGCATAAAGTATAAGGCAAACAAGCTGTACAGCACCAGCAGGTAAGTGCATCCATTTGCATTCCTCATTGCTCCAGAGGCACCAGGTGCAGCATTTATACCTGTGTAATCCCACAGGGGTTGGAATGAGCTTTAAGATCCCTTCCAACCCAAAACACTCTGGGATTCTATGGTAGAGCAGACTTCCTGGTGTCCTGCTGTTTTCCGGAATGTTTTGACTGCCCCAAGTATTTGTTTTTCTTCAAGTAAAATGAATTGGTTATAATCCCTTAAAGCACCCATCACACAGTTATGGATTTACATGGAAAATTCCCCACTTCAGCATTGAGGCAGCTCCCATTCTCCTTAGAAAAGCTTGGGAGGATCCATCCCACTCCCACCACATGCTGGGTTGCTTCCCACCCTCTTCCCAAGAGATTTTTAACTGCTCAATATATGCAGCCCAAAGTTGACATGGAGAACCTGATCCCTGAGGAGGCACTTGTCATGGATGCAGAGTGAGGAAAGACAGAGTGAATCACTGAGGGGAATCACCTCCTGCAGCAAGGTGTGTTAGGTGCAGTGCATACCATCTCGTGCAGTGCAGTCATAGGGCAACTCAGTAATGCTGCCAGTGATCCGGGGGGAAATAAAGAGGCACAAGAAACACTTCAGGAATTGCAGTATGGATTCCAGTAGGAAAAAAAAATAGTATTAGGAAAACCATGAAAGAAACTGCTGGGTTATAAGTCAACAGTGAGCCCTGTGAGCACACCTCCATTTCCACAGGCACAAGTGGTTTGGTTTTAAACCCCTTCCCATTTCCATTTGTTAACAAAGAGACTGGGAACCAGACATTCCTTTGGCAGTGGCTGTTGGGAGGGATTTAATCACCAATCACTCACATCCTTGTGTTTAACTCAGTGCTTTATCGGCAAGCACGACAGCAACAGCACCTTGTAATCAGCACATGTAGCTGCTGGAGGTAATTATGTCATAGTGTAGTGGTTACACTTCCGGTGGTCCCAACGCCCCCATCGTACCCCCAGGGAATGAGGCAGAGCAGATAATCAATGTAAGGTCACAGTGAATCAAAAGCCAGATGGGCCAGAAGGATTTCCCAAATCCCATTCTGGTGACAAACCTGCCCAAAAAGTGGTTACCTTGGCAAAGCCACACCAGGCACACGCTCAGACATGGGACTGCAGAGGGGCTGGGCAGGGGCTGATGGGGAGGCATTGCGGAATTCTTGAGCAATGGCTCAGTCATGTTCCTTCTGGTGACGATTCCTTGAACTATTCTAAGGCAGGAAATTGCATGAAGCAACACTCACCTCTCTGCATCCCACTCTTGCTCTTAATGCAGCTGCTGCATTCACATGACTGTTCAAAAAACCTTCAGCTGTCATTTTTAAATAACTCCAGACCTCTACTCCTAAAGGTCCACAAAAGATAACAAAAAAAACCACCTACTTGGAGTGTAAATTTATTGCATGGGGCCTGACCCTCTTTTGGTTGTATAGAGGCTGCAGATTTCAGGGTGCCAGTGCCCCAGTTCATGGAATCCCAGAATGGTTTGGGTGGGAAGGACCTTAAAGCTCATCCCATTCCACCCCTGCCATGGGCAGGGACACCTTCCAGTGTCCTGAGCTGCTCCAAGCCCCAACCAACCTGGCCCGGGACACACCCAGGGATCCAGGGGAAGCCACAACCTACCCTTGTTAAGCTTCAGGACATCAGGCCAATTCAGACAGGGACAATCCCAAAAATGAACACAACTGTGTCATTAATTTTTATACATTACCAAAATAAAACCATCGTCATCAAGCAGAACAGACAAGGCCCAAGTGCTCAAAATCATTTTGAACCAGAGCATTCAATCCTTAAATCATCTCCCAGCAGAAGAAATTGCAGCAACCCTTTGGCCAATGTATGATGATGCTGTAGCAGCCCACACATCAAACCTTTCCTTTTCTCACCCTGAGAGCTGAATTTAAAACGCAGCTTTGCACGATAATTAATGACCTCACTTAGCTCTAACAGTAACACCAGCATCACGTGCAGAGCTCTGAACATGCAAGGAGGAAACCACTACCCAGCTGGTCACAGTCACTGAATCATGTTTGTGTCTCACCTGGCACCAGGACCCACAGCTCTGGTTAGCAGGGATTTAAAATGGCTGAAACCTCAATGCTGGATCACTTCTGGATCTAAAAAAGGAACTGCTCATCCATGAGAGAACCTTAGGGTTAGTGACTACGCTCCAAGTTTCAAAAGCGGAATATCCTCTATGCTTCCCTTCTAAAACCAGTTCTACTACATGACACTAAGAGATTGGGACTTCAAAAAAGTTATTATTAACTAAAACTCTCACGAGCTTTTCAGGGCTTTAAATGCCAAATTTTTAAAATGTCCTAAGAAATTAGCTTCCATCTCCAGAAAAAGAAAACCATCTGCTAACTGGGCTGGAAATGAGAGTGTCCCATTCATGTTTCCAGCAGACAGTGCCATGGCCAAGTGCTGTTTTATGTTTTCTCTGATGCTTTTCCAAGTCCTCCATGATGGACCCAATAGCCCATCCCCAAAGAACAGGAATACAGGAATTTCTCAAGTCTGTTCTCAGGCCCTCCCAACTGGAATAATTTCACCCACAGATTTCTACTTATTATGTTCAAAATGGCAGCATTTATGTTTTCAGAAAATCCATTGGCTTTGGGAAAAAAAGGCAGTGAAGGACTTGAGTGCAGAGCTGCCAACCTCAGAAATACAGACCAATCAAGCAACATTATGATAAAGTGTTTATTAATTTTTTTTTAAATATCAAATTTTTTTACACATAATTTGTTGATAAACAGTCCCCCAATATTAAAAAAAAATCAAAAAAAGAATCAAGTGTGTATTTGGGCAGAACCACATCCCATTGATGACACACCCACTCCTCTCTTCAGCCGCCTGTGAGGCCACAGTGTATTCAGTCCACAAGAGTCAATGACACAAAATGCAACCACCTTTAGGATTCCTGAGTATTGATTCCCTCAAGTTCCCTAAGTGAGTCTGTAAAACTCTGAAGCATAAGTCAAAGTGTGACCCAAACCACTGTGCTTTGGATCACGGACTAAGCCTCATCTACACAGTGCAGGAAGAAATCTGTTGAGCACTTCAGAGGGGAATGATGTACATGAAACCGACCCCATTTCCCAAGCTGACTTCCAAGAGGCAGGCAGATATACCTCTGGATTTCTCCTCTTTGAATTTCTGTTATAGTTCTGGGCAGCCGTTTGGCAGGAAGTCCAAGTCTGGTGAAAAAACCTCTAGGACCTGCTCCTCCTTTTGTTTGTCAATGGCATAGTTTTACAGAAAACTTATCTGAAGTCGAGCATTCAGCAAGTAAACTTAAATATTGCTACTTTTGAGAAGAGGAGACAGCAAGAGGGAGAGATGAAGGAGGGGAACATGGAGGATGTACAAGGTTAACAGTCCTGGAGACCAAGTGTCTACATAGGAAGTTAAACACAGCAAGGAAGCAGGGATTGTCATGGTAACAGCATAGCTCAGCTCTGTCCTCTAGCAGGTAAACATGGCAGGGACAGTCACCAGGAATACTCCCTCCTCTTGTCAGAATTACCCATGCCCAGAAACTTCCAGATGTTGGGATTCCACTAAATATCACCTCTATGTTCACCTGTGGCCTCATGTACACAAACACGCAGTCACCAAGAAGCCAAGTGAATTCTTTCAGTATTTTTAAGGAAAAAAGTATATCTCAGAAACCAGGAGTGGCTCCAGGGCACTCCCAAAAAGAAACTCTACAGTTCCACATGGGTCCCCACAGGTGCTGGCAGCTTTACAATGCAGCTTCTGAGCACTGCTTTACTCTCTAGAGCTGGACTTCCACAGTGAAATCCATTTGTTAAGTGATGTGACATTAGGGCACTGCAGCAGTGGTTAATGAGGGGGAAGAGAAAAGAATTAAGTGCCTGATTTTAGGCTGGAATACCTGGCTCCTTGGAAACCTGAACAGCTGTTGGTGGTACCTTTATCCTTTATCCCCCACTACAGCCAATAAGTCATAGCACTCTGCCATCCCTCCTTTCCTATAAATGCTCCCACTCTGTGGGCCAGATCAACAAAGGGACCAGTGAAGGGACTTCCAGAGGCTGAACAGAGGATGTGCGTGTGCATGCAGTGGAGAGGACACATGTTGGAACAAAGACAGCTTTCAGACAGTGTTTGCTAAACACACATTCTACTACATTTTATTTTAACCTTAAATACTCACCACTTCCCCAATTGCATACTAAATCTTGCTCCTAAAAAAAAAATCACTAATTTAGCAGCACATAGCCATTCACTCAAAGCAAGGCTTGGAAATGAAGAGATTTAAATCACCAGGCTTGGATCTGCTTGATAAAAGAATTTTAGAAATATTTTTCAGTTGGGAGTCAGGGCTTGTTTCTAGCAGTTTGGAGAGAGTTACCCATGGAATTCTAGCACTATGAATAAATGCTTCCAAACAGCTTTGGCAGAAGGGTGGGATTCAAAACTTCTATTTGACAAGGAATAAAAGTGAGCATTGAAGCAGATTGGCTGATGCTGTAAAGCTTTTATAGCATAAATTCTGTATGCGCAGCCTAAGTCAGCATGGCCATGAGAGCAGAGCCTGTCACCAGCTTGGTGCAGAGCAGCACCACTTGGGCCAGATGACCAATGGCTTCTAAAACAGAGAGTGATACAAGGGGCTAACACTGAGTAGCCAAAATCTGCTGCTCCAAGCAGCTGGCAGTAGATCCACCTGCAGGCAAAGCTGGTGTAGGTTCAGTTCTCCCGCATCCAAGAAAGCCAACCTGCCCCTGGCTGCCGTGTAACTTTGCTCCCAGGGCCATCTCACCAAGCCCTGCAGTGTGAATCTGGAGCAGATTCAGCTGTCTGAAGTCACTCTGGATCTGGGAGCCTCATTGCTGCTGCTCCTGATGGTGAACCAGATGCAGGTCTGATAGATCCTATTTCCTAGGGTTTTTAGAGAAACCTGCTGATACTGTACTCCTGTACCCATCTCAAGTGTTGCCCTTCAAAGAGGGGCTTCTGCTGATTTGAGGTGCTCATTGCAAGGAGAATATTAAACCAAACCTTCAGCAGGGGTAACTCTACCACCTGCCAATGAAAAAGCTGCAGTCTGGCCTCAGTAACTCATTTTGAGTAGAGCCTCAAGTGAATCACTGGATGCTGCTCCAGACAGCCGAGCACTGCTTCCCACATGGAGTAGTGCCTGCTGCTGCCATCACAAGCAGAGGGGTATAAGCCAAACCTGTCTGGGAGGTCAGGATGGTACCATCCCAGCTAATGGAGAAGCTCCATTTGGCAGCAGAATGCCTAAAAGCCCTTTATTACTTCAGAAGATCTCCTGGCTGTCCGAGTGTCTTGAGGCAAATCTGACACCAGCACTCAATGACAGCACAAACTCCTGTGAGTTTGACAGATGAAACCAAATCTGTGTTGTTTTTAAATGCCACCTGCATAAAAACAGCACAGCACACAGACAGGAGACTAGCTAAAGCAACAGGGAACACAAACACCAGGACACAAGCCTGAGACAACTACAACACCACATGGAAGCCATGAACAAAAACGTGTCTGGTGCTGCTGTGCCATTGCTCCAGGTTTAGTCAATGCATTAAATTCCAGACGAACACCTAACATAAAGCCACTTCTGAGATTTGCAAGTGGGACTAAATCAAAACTCCTACTCATAATTTGGTTTCAGCCACACTTTCCTTTTCCTTCCCCAGCCCTGACAGAGTTTTGGGGCTTTGCAGAGCATCAAAAAGGAGTTCTTTCCCCTCAAAGAAGCATCTGGAAAGGGCTTCCTACAGCACAGCCTCAGTGAGGCCTCACCACTCAGGTGAGTCACCAGAGATATCCCAAAAGGCTACGATGGTTGTAATGCAGAAGCCACATCAGTGCATTTGTTCCATGAGCCCTGCTGGGGAGCCCTTGCTCTTGAAAAGAGCCCTTGCTCTTGATCAGCAGCCTCAGCCATGGCATTCCACAACCAAGAGGCCGATCAAACCCAGACATCCAGACAAACCACAGCAAAGCATATTCTTCCATCTTCCAATCACAGCCCTGCTTGGAGCCACTGAGATGAAGTTCATTCCTCCCCGGGCACAGGGAGATTTAGAGCCGTAACACACAGCAGGTTTAACAAATTCATCATTAAGGTTTAGCCTTAAACTGGTTGAGCTTGCTCTTTTTGCATGAGAAAAAACATGATGTGGGCAAGGCTAGAAAAAAAAGTTGATACTTCTTTTCCCTCCTCCCTGCCCCCTGCCATCCCTACAGTTAATACCAGCACATCTCCAAATAAGTTAAAACCTATCTTTTAAGTTTTGGTAGCACCAAATTTTATCCCTTCCCTTCTTCTATCCCCATGTTGTAAACTGGAACACACTGGCACAAAAGCATCACAGAATATTCTGAGTTGGAAGGGACACACAATAGTCATTGAGTCCAACTCTAAATCAAAGCATAAAAGGGTTTGGCAAAAATAAACATCAGCCTTCCCTGTGCACACACAAAACCCCCTTGCTCCTCTGACAAAGCCTTACTCATCCATGAGCATCTACACACCTTCAGTAGCTGCCAGAATAATTTCAACAGCTGGATGTTGGGTTCCAAGGAGCTGTAACAAATCCAGAGTCCACACTGGACTCAGTGTACACCTCTTCTCCTGTGCACATGTGGCCAATTACCATCACAACCCGCTTTGTGCCGGACAGGGCAGTGAGCACAGTGGCTGCTGCTTTTTATTTGTAGCATTGGAGGTTATTCTAAAATTGTACATTTAAATAAAACCACTAGTTTTAATCCAGTACGCATGATTAAAAGCTATTCTGTCCACACAACACAAGGACCTTTTCTTTCCTTTCAAAGCCCAAATCTAACAAGTGAAATAGAAGCGATGTGTTACTTTGGCTGCAAATAATTAAAAAAATCTGACTCAATATTCTGCTCATCCATTGTGGTGCGTAATTGAGATAATCCTGTAGAAGAAAAGATCCCCCAGTCAGCTCCCTCTTCCACAGTTACGTGGGAACAACAATGCTCTTGGCTAGCAAAATGAGAAGCGCAAGATCTGCATTTCCACCTGCTTGTTCCAAGGCCTGGAGAGCTTCCTGTGGGGTAAAACCAGCACCAAGGATCCGGTCGATATCAGCCACAGGGAAAGCAGGGGGTGGAGAAGCCCCTGTGGTCAGTCTGGAGTAGGCAGCTGGGGGGCTCAGCAGTGGTTCCTCACTCCCACCCACTGGCCATGGACCTTCAGGAGCAGCACTGTCACTTCTCCTAGGTGCTCCTGCGAACAGGCTCTGAGTATCCTGTGGTGCTCCTTCACCCGAAGCAGGTGTGGAGGAAACAGGTGTGCTTTGCTCCAAAGTTGGACTAGCTGGACTCTGAGAATCTCCTGCCAAAACCTCCCTCTGCTCTGGGCTCTGCTGCTGGCCAAGGGTGGCTGCAGAACTCACCATGACCACATTGCTCTTACCTGAACCCTTCTGCTTCTCTAAAGAACCTCTCCTGATCACAGGCTGCCCAGGACTGTTGGGCCCAATGCTGACGTGCTCTCTGCCAGAATCACAAGGCTGGCTCCCCTCTGCTCCTCCACCCTCAGACCTCGCCTCAACAAAGGAACAGCTCTGTTCCTGGCTGGGTGGATCCGAGCCTTTCTGCTCACCTTCAGGAAGTCCCTTCTGCTGCTCTGCTGGCTCTCTGTGAACCATTTCCAGCTGTGAGACTTCTTCCAAGGCAATGATCTTACATTCTCCTTTCCGACTGATAACCAAGAGTTTGTGAAGCTCTTTCAAGGCTGATGCTAGAGGGAAACACAGCTCTTCTGAAGGTCTTCCTGGATCCATGTCCAGCTGTTGGGTGCTGGAGGGGGAAGAGCTGTCTGCTGCAAAATTAGCCAACTCATGATACTCTGCAGGAATTTCACTAGTGCTTTTAGACTGCAGGACATCACTAGTGGAAAGTGGATCATTCAAGAATGGAGACTTCCGCAACTCCACCTCCATGGAGAAGGCCTCTGAGTTCAGGTTGGATATACGTCTATTCTCAGTCTGCTGCTTCTGCTGCCTTGCTGAGCTCTGTGCTTCAGCTGAAGCCTGCTCTACTGCGTCTATTTCCATGGAGGCTTCCATGTGCACATGGCTACAGGAGGCTGATAACTGGATACTCCCTTTCACACAGGAAAGACCTGCTCTCTCTAGTCCACCTCTCATTTCCATGGGAGGATTTTCTTGCTGTTTGGCTTCTGCCATAGCAGGCTTCTCAACCCTACCAACACAGCAAGAAGGTTCTGGATCAGTTGTCTCAGTTTGCTCCTCAAGATGTTCCTTTTCTGGCTCTTTGCACATCTGATGGTCTGTGGGAAGCTCATGTTTTTGCTCTTGCTCTGAAGACAGACAGACATCTTTATCCTGCCTGCGCTTGGCAGCAGTGTCAGCTAAATTGACTTTTGTCACTTCCAGAGGATGTTCCTGACCATGATCTTGTCCTTTAGCACTACATTCCTTTAAAATGTCAGCACTAAATGTTTCTTTGAGTGTCTTCTGTGAAAGGCAAGCTGGACTGGAGCAGGTTCCATCTCCAGTGTGTGGAGAGGGGTCATTATTTGCCAAGGAAGAGCTATTGGAATGATGCTGTAATACCAGAGGATGTTCTTTTTCTGGGGTTATCTGGTGTTCAGGTGAAGAGCCAAAAGTTTTGACAGCTCTAGGATCAATGGGCTCTGCAAGGCTGGATTCAGATGAGCAAATTGAAGCAGGGGTAGAGACAGAATGATCAAGTAATTGATTTGTGGGATTACAGATCTTGGAATTTAGTCCTGAAGACTGGACTGAACTTTGAAACCCATCAGAAGCTGGTAATGAGGGCATTTCCAGTGAGGTAGTTTCTTTGTCACTATTCTCTATGGAAAACAGAAGGAAAGGAACAGTCAGGACACAGCAGAAGCACCATTCGCACTGTGGCAGCACAAACTGGAACAGGTGACTCTAAATACCTGGTCTGTAGCCCACTCCAGCTGCAGTAAACATACACTACATGCATCAAGGCTTCCGACGTTCTGTTTGGATTAGGAAACAAACACACCAAACTCGTTAGCATTCAGAGCACACACCATGCATGATTACAGTCCTGCACAGCTCCCCTCCTGACTGTCCGGCACAATGGCATGGAGGCTGCAGGAGCTCCTGCCTCCCAGAATGAGTCTGCCTGGCAAATTTGGTACATCATGGCAGAAAACTCTGCCAGAGTACAATTTAAAGGCTGTTCTGTACTGTCCACACTACAGAGCAGTCTGTGGGTGATACTAGACACTTGGTAAACTCTACAAAGTATAACACATGTGTCTAGTGCTGTACTTGTCTGTTCTCCCTTTGGCTGAAGAAACTCAAGAGACACATTTCAGGGATATGGGAACAGATATTGCAACAGAGTTCTTGGGTTGTGCTCCCAGCAGTGCCATCAGACCCTAGAGAAGGTGTCCAAACACCAGCTGGCTGCAAAAGGGAAGTGTACAGATTGTAAGGGGAAAGAAATCCCCCAAAAGAACTGCTGCCCAAGGCTGGGAAGAGGAAAGCAAAGGAGAAGCAGCCATAAGGCAAGCCCAGCCTGCTGCTTCCTTGTCCCCACAGAGAGCAGATGAATTGCAGATCTCTATCAGAAACACCAAACACTGGCTGTGGTTATCAGGGGAGATTAAGTGACCTTATCATGCTGATGTATCAGTGCTCTTGCACTCGTTAAATCACTCACACGACCTTTGCAGGACTGCCTGTCCTGACACCACAGCCCTGTCTGCCCGCGATTTCACACCCAGGCTCTGTGCTCTGTGATTTGCTGCCCTTTCCCTTCCCAAACTCAGTGGTCTTAAACACACACCACTGTTTTCCTAGAGTCTCTTTTTACAGGAGTACTGGGGCACAGCTTGCCATGCCTACACCTCCAGCCACAATTCCCTTTAAATTCCACAACATGACAGAAATCTGCCTTTCTGTCCTCAGCCTTGTTCATTTTATTCTCTGTTAACTAAAACCAGTGCAGTACCTGCTGTGACACCACCCCACTGCTCATCTTTCCTAAGGGTGACAAAGCACCCTTATAACCCTTATAAAGCAAAGGAAGCAGAACTGTCTTTTGACCTGCTGGGTCGTTAATTAGGGTCTGATCAGACACATCAGGGATTTGCATTTAGGTAGCAGCAGGAGCTTTTCCACCAAGCACTCCTCAGTGTCATCCTTCTCTTGAGGTGGCCACAGGAGCCGAGTCCCAGCCCACAGGGATACTGAACCAGATAAAACCTGGAACAACTCTTTTCCACAAAGTGCACCATCAGAGATAAATTCCTCTCTGTACCAGGAACAGCCTGAGTTGTTTGTGGTGGCAGTGACTTGGACTGAAGCTACCTGGATGAAAAGGTGTGTGTGGGATGAACTGCCTGGCTACACTTTCTCCTCAGCAAAACTGCTCCAGTTTTCCTGGCAGGTTTGTACATCCTCCATGATCACAGAGTTCCTCAGCAGTGGGAAATTGGCACAAAAGAGCATTAAGCCCTCAGAGGTAAATAAGGATGTAAAAGTCCTGGATCTCAGTGAACCCCATCAGGACTCCTCCACCACCACCTCAGCTTCCTCCCATAGGTGCTAAGCCACCAGCAAGGCAGCTGACAGAAATCATGAGGCTCCCTAAAGTGGGCTTCAGGGGATTAAATAAAGCTCAAGGATAATCCAGGTACATTCAAAACAACCACTTTAATAGCATCCAGAGGCAGGCAGCCATTTGTGTTGTACCATCTCCTGTCAGCCAGCAAAAATTCCTGCTATTATAAAAGAACACACATGTTGTGGGGAGCTGAGCTTCTTTGGAGCTGCATCATGTTCTCTTTCTGTCCTTCTTCCGTTTTCTGTTTTTTCCTTTCTTGGTTTTCTTGGTACCACCTAGCAGCAACTCAAGTTTTGGAAGAGAGAAAGAGGGAATATGCTGACATCTTAAGATACAGCCAACAAAAGCCTATGGGCCAGAGACTAGTACTGTGTCTAGAACTGTCAGGACTGTCACAGTCAATCTGAAAAAGAGCCACTTTAGTTCTGTGCCTCAGTGTTCTATGAGCATTAAGTGAACACACAAAATGGATTTCCTATTCCCATAAATCTTGTACAGTTCTCTAGGGCTCAGCATCAACAGAAAGTGTCTGAGTGCTGGACACTTGCCTCATGGTATTTAGAACCATATGTAGTACATAAGCAGCTTGGATCTAAGTAATTTCAGGCACTTTTCTGTTTAAAAAACTTGTCTAAAAGGACTTTGTAAACACTTAAGAGTTTGGGGCTGAGGTTTGCTTGTTATTTAGTTCTCTTTCAACAGAGAACTAAATCCAACCAACTATAGTAGCTGCAAAGCCTCATCCAAAGTGGAAATATATTCCAAAAGCTAACCCAGGCTCCATCAGGCTCCATGTATTAACAGAAGAAGAACTAATATTTACACCTGCCAGGCTGTGGGAACAGACAAGAGCCCAAGCTCCTGAGCCTGACCTTTAGTGACATCAAAATGCGATCACAGGGTCAAACCCATGTTTGTGTTTCTCTCTACTGGCTGCAACTTCAGCTAATAAACATCCAAATTTGGCTAGAAAAGTCACACATTTAAACTATTTCTTACAGACTCATTAAAACCAGAGCTTCCTTCTGAGGTTTTTTACATTTCTGGAAAGCTTATATTCTTAGGATGGAAGAAAATTGGCCAAAGGGAGCAGTAAGTGCAGTTCTGTGCTCCCATTAATGTTATCAACTTCATTATTTGTAACTAACTGCTTACTCTTTGGGTTGTCAAACAATAATTGCAAAGTGTTAAGAAAAAATTTCAGTGCGTTTCAACTATGTTATATATATATGGATAGATACATATATATATATATAAATATATAAAAATTAGTATAATAATTATATTTTAAAAATGGTTAATTTTTTTTCTCATTTCAATTTTAAATATAAGCATGCTAGAGTCTTAAAAAATTAGAAAGAAAAATGTTGAAATCAACTTGATCAGCTTAAACATGACCCAGCAAAGAGTTCTACATGTGTGTAGGAAGCAGAATTTACTGCATTCTTTCAGAGGAAAAATGACCAGTAAAACTCAAAGGTCTCTAGAGAACTCTTGGATATAAAATGTTATCTTTAAAAGTTTTGGAAAGGCTTAAGGAATACACCCTGAGGTATTCACAGCTTCTCTGGAACAGTAGGGAAAAAATAATTAATTTGCCCTTCAGCTACAAACTGAATTAAAGGAAGAGTTGAACAGAAAATTTGAGTTGCAGACTGTTTTTGGCTCATAGCTCAGCTCTCAGCTATTTTATCTGAAAATAAAATCATTTCAGTAAATTTTGCAGCCACCAAAACTCTGTGTAACCATCGCATCTGTGCAGAGTTTGGATTCCAGGGATACTAGGAACAAAACAGCAGGAGGGTGAAAGTTCTCTTTGCAGGTCATGTTTAAGGCTGAGGATGTGAATTCAGCTTTTGAACCTTAGAGCAACTGCAAGGAGGCAATTCCCCCTCCAAGGGCACAAGCACCATTCCAGGGAAAAATGCTGAAATAGTGCGAATTCTAAAAACTGTCATGAACTTTTGTCACCACTACAGCTGCTCTATTTTTACATGGTGCAGCCAATAAGAGCAGGGTTTTGGGAGCCTCCCCAAAGCTGTGCTCACACGAAGCTGCAGCAGCACTGCAGCTGAGCCAGGTCCCTGCTGGGCACTACAATGTGATCCCAGCCACAAACAACCATAACTTCTACACCTGGAAAGCCAGGAGCAGGTGGGAAGCTGCAGGGAGAGCACAAATTAAACAGCAAACAGCCCTGAGTGCCTTTGTGCAGGTTTTGCAGCCTGGGAAGGAAGAGAGAAGTGCACTCAAGAGGCCACAAGCAAGACTAAAGCCCCTTCTCTCCACCCTTTACTGGCTGACGCTGCTCCCAGGAGCTGGAAGGGGAACTGCTCACAGACATCCTGACATGCAGCAAAAAAAAAAAAAAGCATGGATTCCTATTTCAAGTAGGCTCCTGCTGGTACCTGCTTCCTCTACAGATTTCTGTATTGCCTCTGCGAGCTCCTGGTCAGCAATGTCCTCGGGCCGTACGTCGTCGCGTCCCGTGCCGTACGCCAGTCGCGCACACTCGGGCAGCTCACCCTCAGGCAGGAACGAGGTCTGTGAGCCCGTGGTGCCGATCACCAGCACATTCTTCTTGAGATCAATGGAGCACTGCAAAAGAGCATCACACATCAGGGGCCTGCGGGGATCCAAGCAGCTCCCAGAGAAAAAGAGAGACACAAGGTCAGGCAATCCATCTCCAATGGGAACGGCTCACAGCAGGCAAGGGTGGGCCAGGAGTATCAGCTCTAACCAAAGGTCCCTGTCTGACTCAGTTTGGGATAAATCATTCAGTTGGAAAGCTCTGAGCATCTTTGATCAGAGCAAAAAGCTCCAGGCAGCAGCCAGACACCCTAGAGCTGTCTATGATGGATGTAGTGTATGTGCTTCCAGGCTGGAAGATAATCCACCATCAACTTTCCCCAGGAAAATCTTACGAATTTACAGGCAAGGCATTTATGGTGCACTTCTCATTAAACCTGCAAGAGCCAGGTAACTGTTTCAAAAGTGGTCTTGATACCTGATGCCTCTTAAGCATATCCAGTCCTAGGAGCATGTCCATGGGCTGCTCTTCAAGGATTGAGAAGGAGCACGCCAGGAAATCCCCTTCGATCTGCACCTGAGCTGAAACACAAAGGAGAGAAGTTCCTACTACAGCACAACAAATCTGCTTTCTGCTCTTCCACCTAGAGGGAAAGGTCTGGGTGAATCTGAAATCAGCACTCTGATGCACTGTTTTGGTCACAGAAAGTCTAGCCCTGTGCAAGCCCCAGGATTGCCAGGCCTGCCATGATCCCAGAGAAATTATTTTAAAAGCTGATGTGCCTAAGAACCTTGAGTGCTGCTTCTCTGACCCTCTAAACTTGAGGGACTGCAAACAGTTTATTAAAGCACAAGTCTAAGCACCAGCAACAGCAAACAGAATTGGTTTTTCAGTAACAAGGACAGTGTCCTCCATCCAGAAAAGCTGCACAAGAGCACAGAGAGGCCTCTGTTTCCAAAGGAAGAGCAAACACTGCACTGTGCTGGAACCCTTCCTCAGTAGCTCACCCTGCCCAGCAGTCCCACCCAAAACAGGGAACTTTGTGGTGCTTCACATTCACTTCGAGTTTTGCCCTAGAGAGCCTGTCCTCTACATGTGCAGGGGCTGGGACTCCCTCACCTCAATGTGTTACAGTAATGCCATTAAAATACAGCATTAAATGAGACAGAAAACAGAGTTCTATGCCCAAGACAAACAAACACATTGCAGGTGCACTTTGATTTTGCTCTGCAGGAGGCTCCTAACAATTACAGCACCAATCCTCAGTGCCAAGGTTGCGGGAAATGCAGTCAAACCCCTGCAAAAGCTGCCCCAAAAATGCCAGTACTTACCTAAGTGCACTCTGCCAATGATTTTCTGTGTCCCAACACCCTTAGCAATGCCAGCCCACCGCCGATCCACCAGCCTCATGATGTTGCATCTTTCAGCACAGGCTTGGCTCATGATGGTCATCTGGGCACCTACCAGCAACAGAACTTGTGTAAAATCCTGATGACTCAGCACAAACTTGTATTTTCTCCCAGAAAATAAGAAGAAGAGAAGAGCTTAAGATCTGGCACTCAGTGGCTGGGAAACCAACTCACCTGCCACAGGGCATAAAGGCTTCCTATGAATCCCACTGTGCTGACCTGGCTGCCTACACATGGGTCAGCACTGACCATTACTGTAGGGATGGAACATCCCCAAGAACTTCCCCTTGCTGGATGTGGATGGGAACCACCACATTAAAGGTGTGTGAAATCCCCCTGTCTGCAAAATGAGACAAGACACACGCACATCGCAGAGACCTTCCAGGTATGGAAATCCCAGAAACTCTCCCAGGAGCCCTAATCCAGGGTGTTCCCACACTGCTTCTCCCAACAGTCTGCTCTGGTCACCCAGGCTGTGCTCAGGGTTCAGCAAAGTGCTCCAAAATCTTGTAATGCAGTGATTTATTATAGGATTTTTTTGGGAAAACTACTGGAATGTTTACTGTTGCCCTCAGTGACAGAGAGTGTGGAGAAAGCACCTGAGTCCACAAAGGCTTTCACAGGGTGTCCATTGACTTTGCAGTTGATGTAGAGCATCACCACCTGCCCAAAGCTTTCGGGTGCCTCTTCCATTGCTATTGTCATGTTCTCTTCAATGTTTTGTTGCCTGAATTTTGTGGACAAGAGAGAGAAAAAACAAAATTTCTGTCAACCAGACCTTGTAACATCCCTCTGACTCACAAAAATCTCACCTGCTGCTGCTCACCTTACAAACACACATTTAAACCACAGCAAAGGCTGCTTCCTTAGTGTAACAGACCTGGGAGCTGAAGATTGCTAGGAATGATCTCAAGCTTAGTCCAGAGACACTGGGTTACTTCCTAGCAGCCACTGCCCCTTCCAACCCCTATCTAACTCACACCTCAGCTCCTGACAGCCTTGTGTTGCCAACAGGAACCTGCCATCCACATTAACCTGGAGAACTCAGAGCAAAAAACCTGTGAATTCATTAGTCACGGCAAGGGTGCACTGAAATGTTGCCAATAGCTACATCACCAGAATCCCACACAGCAGCTGAACATTAAAATCCTCTGGTTTCCCTGGTATATTTCCTTTTCCAGGCATAGGAAAGAAAGGAGGTGAGCAAACCGGCAGAAAGGACACCACCACAAGCACTAGCCCTTGGTGCAAATTCAAGCCAACAGAAAAAATGCTCTTCAAGAAATCCCTCACCTCCCCAGGATAATCTTGGAAGTGATGGGCAGCCATAGTGACTGCATCTAAAACAGCTTTAGCTCCCCAAAAAAGGGAAAAAGGCTTTGATTCTGATGCCATTCCATTTTTCACTGAGTGGGGTGTGCAATCTGGGGACAGCTGAGCCCAAACAGCTGCAGAACCTTGGGCACATTCCCTTTATCTGTCCTTCATCTAAGGAAGAAGGGAAGCATTCCTGTATCTCTGAACAATGTTTCACTATCTACAAATGTCTATTTTCTGCATTGCCAAGTGTTTATCTGGCACCAACACCTTGTCAGTTGTAACATGAGAACACTCCTACCACCAGTGAATTCTGGTTCTGACCAACAATGGGTCTGTACCAGACAGACACCTTGTTATTAGGGGAAAACCACCAGCCATGAACTGACTCCAGGATTTACCACTCAGCTGAAGAAATCAGTGCAACACAATTACATCTGGAAGGCAGCAAGAGGGAGTGAGCTGATGAGCAGGATGCGTTTCTGCAGAACTTCTCATCAGTGAATTAGTCAGACACAGAACAATTAGCAGGATGCAAAACCAAATCTTGAGGGCAGCTGGGAGAAACAATGCCGTCTTGTTATGCACCAGCCCAGCTCCTGGATTCAAATCACGCCCCAGGCACCGGACCCACACCTCTCAAGAGGAGATGTGCTTTCCACAAGTGCTCCAGTCTCAAGAGTGGACCAGCTCAGGCAGCTCCAAGACATCACATGCACAGACAACAGTGCTGTCACCCATATCACACAATCCCAGGTTGGTTTGGGTTGGGAGAAACCTTAAAG
>VZUA01090521.1:643-14028 GCA_013401035.1 Horornis vulcanius
GGAAAAAAAAAAAAAAAGCAGACAGCTGTCATTTTGACATGCTTCAGAAGGAAACTCTCCAGTTTTCAGTTCATATATATGCAAATTTTCTGTAATTTAGTGCTGAGGCTTCCCTAATACTAACACAAGGGACCTGTGTTTTGTTGTTCAGCACGATCAATTCCTATTCTGTTTTGGTTTCCCCAACTCAGATCTGTACAAGCAGCAGAGGGCCAAGGATGGGCCCCCAGCTCTGAAGCCCGTGATGCCACGCATGCAGGTATTTGCTCAGATTCCTGATAGATAACTGCACAGCAAACCCATGCATGCCTTCAGCTACTTCTAGTGTATTTTAAGAAACACATGAAACTTGTGTGAGATGACTCATAGCATAGCAGTCCCATTAATGCATTTAAACATAAAACGCATATGCCATAAAGGGATATCCCAGGGCCTGCATTTTTTTTTTCCCAGAAATACAATTCCATTAATGCCTGCAGATTGTTTTTTGAGTGATTCACCACAACTCTCAGAGCACGCTATTTTATTTGGTTCCTCTTATAGGTAAAACATATGCAAGTTTCTATCAGACCTTTTGTTTTACTTTTCCCTTCCTGGAAGTTTAATGATTGGAATACTGCTGCTGGGTGAATTTAGTGGGTAGGATGCCACATGTGTGTGCTGCTTCCTACATCTGAGACAGCACAAGGTGCCTGTGTGTGTGGAGCGGGGGAGAGTGTCAGTACATTTGGGGACAGGGGAAGGGATACATCAAAACAGCAAATACATCAAAACAGCAATGGACCTGCATAGAGGTACTCATGGGCATTAGTAGTGTGTACCAGTATCCCCTGTAGCTCTCTCAGAACTGAGATGCAGTGTGAGCAGGAATGAAGGTGTCAGTGACCTCACCCTCCCAAAGATCCCCCTCTCAGGTCCTGTGTCTGATCACTGTCCCTGCTGAGAAGGGGCATACTGAGGATCTATTGCACACATTGTTGGAAGCTGCGTCCTTCATCTGCCCAGCCTCCCATCCATTTAAAACCTCTCGGTCCAAACCGTGGGGACACAGTGGCACCTGAGCACAGGGCTTGGTTCAAGCTACTGGCATCCAAACAGAGGATGGCACCCACTGGTCCTGGGGAAGGGAGAAAAGCACCTCTGGTCGTCCTGACTCCCACAAAAAACACCTGGCATGTCAGGAGAGCAGAGGTACACACAGCATTGTACCTCACAGTCCTGCCACATTCTCCTGGTGCCTGGGCAGGCTTTTCTCACAGGGATTACAGCAATTTCATGCTCTGTATGTGTGTCCCTGCTTACTGGAGCCCTAAAACTGGGTGTGCAGTCTGCAAAGGCCAGGAGAAGATAACCCCTGGGGCATTCATCCCAGAAGCGCTGGTGGGTGCCCTCTTCTAGTTGACTGTATAGACTAAATTACAGTTGACTGTCTACATGTGACTGAGACAAACCAAAGCCTAAATCTCCCAGGTCTATGCAAAATGGGTGAAGTTCTTGACAGAAGGAAACCTTTGGTGCTTTTTCAAAATGCCTGGCAAGCTGTCAGGTACTCAAAGCATTAACGTCATGGCTAAACATATAGTAGCAATTATTACTAAAGTTAGTTTTATGTTTTGGATAGAGAACATACGAGAAGGTCCACATCCATCCCCACCAAATTAATTTCAAGATGCAGAGCAGAAAAGTGATTCCTACTTTGACTTTTCTGGCTTTTCTAATTCTGGCCAGTCCCCAAATGAAAAAAGGGATGCCAAGGATGGTGTCCAATCACCTGCATGGCATGCTCTTTCTCAAAGGGCTGAAGCTGGTCCTCCTTGCCCATCTCTGCCAGTGCTTGCATGTAACCCTGGTTTGGTTAGGAACCAGTACTGAGAACAGGAGGAACTCCAGGAAGAGATTTGTGAAAAACTGTTGCAACATTTCAGTATTAGAAGATTTTTGCAGAAAATGGGGCTACCACACTTGCCATAGCAGTTTGTTGCAGGTCACACCACTGGCTTTTAAGCATCCAGGCTTATCTCCTGCATTAGTCTCCTCCTGAAATCAAAAGGTATCTTTTGGGGTCTTCCTTCTAGTCCCTGCACAAGCCTTCATCATTCCATCTCCCCCTTCCCCAAAAAAGACTTTTCAGGGTCTACCTGCTTAGCATATGTGATTAATACTATCATGGTAATTCCCAGTTGTGCCTGAATGGCTTTACAGCCCCTCAAAATGAACCAGGGAAATGTTACACATCTCCAGTGGACAGTGCTGAAAATCATTGTGGAGCACAGATCAGTGGACAATTACAGACCTAATGCTGGGATAAAACATTGACTCTGTGGATGAGTCCTGCTATCCAAGTGTCAGAAAAAATAAGCTGCTGTGAACTAGCAGAATACAAGGAACCATCACTCAGCCCTGATGTTCCAAAGGGACTTGGTACCTGTGAGGTGGCCAGGGATGACCTTTGGAAGTACAGTTCAGTAGTCTTTGTGCTTGGCAAAGGACAACAGTGTGCAACAGGCACCCTCCCAATACTACCAAAGTCTGAGGAGCCCTCAGTCAAAGGACATTGCAAAATCATTACAAAAAGTAGATCCTGCCTTGGAAAAGGCCAGTCAAAGCAAGCAGGACTGCTCGCTGTCTCCTCACTTCCTGGAGTCCCAGCTGCCAGGCAAGGACGTGGGACTGCAGCAGAAAAAGAGCCTGTGGGATGTGTTTCACAGAATGGGCACATCCTAGCAGAGGGGAAGAGTCTTGCCCAGCACAGATTTGCCAGAACTGTAGCAAGGTGAATATTGCTCTTCATATATTTTTTCTCTTTTTTGAAACAGACAAGCAGCTTAGTGCATCTATGAGATGAAGAATCCAGAATTCAGTGCTCAGGCACCGATCTTCCATTTCCTGTTATTTTATTTAAGGGAATTTTTGTTGCATGGTTTTCAAGCATCTACCTGCCTTGCCCTCTGTCAGTGCTTACACTCACCTGAGCAGCTGCTTTTCCTTAGATACTCACAAAATTATCTCTGTTGCTCCAGTTCTCTGACCCTTTATCTCTATAACTAGAGCAGCCACAGGCAATGAGAATTGTGTAACCATCTCCCCACTTCCCAAGTGCTTGGGACAGGTCTGGTAACTTTGATAGTATGTCTCATGGGACACACAGAATAAATCTCTATTAGATTAGGGCACTTATAAATAAACTGGCTGCTTGCTACAGGAAAAAATGAAAAGGTCTTTATTTTAGTTACTGGATGAGAGAGGCAAGGCACACAAATATTTTGGCTGATATTAAACTATTGGTAAACTATGAAAAATAAATATCTTTATTTTAAAAGTTGTCTCAAGCCATGTAATGAAAATTAAACTACTGCTAGATTGGAAGCCAACAATTTAAAAACAGCATGTCATCTATATCTACTGGTATACAGAATTACCCTGCACAGCTGGGGCTCAAAGAGTAGTCGTATGTCCAGGTGATAAAGAACTAAAAGTAATGTTTTATATAGCAGAACAGCATCTGTGATAACCCACAGCCATCCTCAGACACTGGAACTTGGCGGCAGATTCACTGCTAAGATATAAAACACATGACGAGCATGTAGTGACATCAAAAGGAGTGCAGTGGAATGGTGTTCAGATGTCTCCCCTCAAGCCCACACAAAAGCTGCTCTGAGGGCTGCTGTAGCTCAGAACTCTCAATGATTCCCTTTTGATAAGCCTGTTGTAATCAAATCCAAGGAGTCTTATGAGCCGCACCTCCTGACTTTGTTCCTTTGCTATCTGAAGAGCATGAAGGCTTCTTCTGTTGCCTGAAAGACGTGTGAAGGTTCAGGTTTTAGACCTCAAATCCTGTTTTTACTTCAGAAGTTGATTGCACAAGTGGACAGTGAATGAGTGTCTCCGTTTCCCTTGCGGTCAGAGAAGATCCTATTCATACTGAGTTTACAAGCAAACACTTCCTTTGGTAAGCTTCCCATGCAATTCAATTCATGTGCGTGCTTTCAGGCTCTGTCTTTGGGTCTGGACTAACATCAGAACAAGCAAGAGAGGCAGGCTCTCTTCTCAGCCCACCACAGCCTTTTCTGCAGTGTTTTGAAATGATGAAACACACTGTGTTTTCTGCACACTGCTGCAGTCCTGTCAAGTCACTGGGATTATTCATGCATCAAGAGGCTAAGCACATACATGGGTATCTACTGGATGATGTACACCGGTTCCAGAATTTTACTTGCTTAACAATCAATCTAATGTTTTTGCTCTTTATAGTTACTGGCTGGGAGCCTAGAATCTGCTGGCACCTACACACAGGATTCTCCTCTGAGCATTCTGTGACCACGTCAGGTGTTGGAAATATTATGTATTAACAATATGTACTTTATGACCAGCAAATAAATCATTATTTATGGAAGACTTTGAATTTGCAGTCAGTACTAGTCTGTACCTGTAGTGAGGAGCCATCAGCTTAAGGCTTTGGCTGTGGTAATAGAAAGGAAGACCTATCCTTGGGATAGTCTAACATTTTTCACTGCAGGAAGCCCTTTTCTAAGTGCGTCTTCTTCACTGTATAACAGAGCACATTTTCATTAGACAAATGTTTAGTTAATGGACATAGGAGGATCCATACGTCAATCCATACGTCAAGATTCCTCTGAATTGTGAAGATTAAGATTCACTTGATATGGCAGTGAAACTTAATAAACTTACAGTAAATTCTAAGCTAGCTCTGGCCACAGTACTTGAGAAAAATGTCATGAAGTACTTGTGACCACAGGTAGGTAAGACCTTTGTCATCAGCCACTCATGAGGAAACATGAGTATCCAAGAGGACGTTGTCTAAAATAAGTCAGTGTGTTGGCCCTTGCTGTTGAGTCATCAGTATCACTTCCTGCAGCCCCTGCTTTTGCTCTGGGTATTTCTCAACAGAGCACTGACTTAGTCTTTTTGATTCTTCTAGAATGGATAAGATCACAGCTCCAGAGCAGTAATGATGAATATGTACTTGATTCAGAGGAATGTGCACTCCTTTTAGCACGAGTGTGCTAAATCTTCCATGAGATGCGCCTGATTAGTTTTTATCTTTATTCGTCATGACTTCACTGATTTGAAAAATTCAGACTCTCTAGCTGTAACATGGAGAATTCACAGGAAGAATCTGTTCAAGTGAGAGAGCAGCTGTGTTAATGGCTTCTGCCTCAGGGTACCATTGAAAGCTGTTGTATGTGGATCTCTCTTGCCTTTTCTTTAATTCAGTATTAGCCTAGACATTTCTTTAATCCCTCAAAATACTATATGGAACTTCTCTAGCAGAGACATTCTCAACAGATTCTCAGTTTTCAGTGACAGATCCTTCTCAGCTACACTGAGGTTTGCTACATTTGTAAAGCACACCTTACGGAAAAAGAAAAAAAAAAACAACACCTGACCTCTGAATTTCTTTTTAAAAATATCATTGCAAAATTTCTGACGTCAGACAATGAGACACAAATTACCCTGTGAACTGTTAACATATGCCTGTTTACATATGATATCTTATAGCCAAAGCAGATTAAGACTTGAAGGTTTAACTGCTGTTGAGTTTCCACTTCTGTGAATCATACAGATCATACAGCTTATTCATCACAGGCTCTTATTTTTATTCTTTAACTCTTTCAAGCTGCTTCTTCCCAGAGAAGAGTTTAGTGGGAATGTGGGATGCATGGGAACAGAGAGATCACAACTGCACAACAAATCCTGAACTTTGCAAATGAAAGAGCAAAGAGCTGCCATTAACTGCAGCCACCCCAGTGAATCAGTAGTGGTTTTATCTTGCACCAGGTGAGCTGACAGGCTCAGAAGCCTTCCCCAGTTGCCAAAGTGCGTCTGTCCTTCCACCTAGTTAAGTGCCAGCTGCAATGGATGCTAATGGCCAACCCTCGAATCTTTCAATTTAAGGAGGAAAATTACTTGTAAGAACCAACAAGAGAGAACCAGCCTTGACAAAATCAACAGGATGGCTCAAGTTCCAGGTTTAAAGAAAAAAAAAAAATACCATTCATCAAACTAGGATTCCTTGGATGCTATGTTACAGTTTAAATTCAGAAATGCCAAACATTTTGGTGAGAACTTCATTGATTTCAGTAAACACAGGCAGTTTATTCTAGCACTTGAATCTGTGTGGTGCATCACTGATTCTAGTGGGACTCAAGTACTCTCATCAGCAACCCTGACACAAGTGAATGAGTATTTTTCTGGATAACATGGCCATATTTTAAAAGAGGCATCTCTGCTGATAAAAGAAAGAAACCTACCTCTATTTCAATATACATGCCTATTCACCTCAGATGTGATTGTTATTAAAGCCAGGCAGGCGAGAGCTGCCAAAAATCAGTCCATTTCTTTCAGGTGAAATCAAGAAGGATTTCAGAACTTAGGCTGCACTTCACTTGGTGTTCAGATTCTCTTATCCATTGATACTGCCTGGCTCAGACAGCAAAGGAGGGAAGGAAGATGATGTATTTTGAAGAAGGAATATTAACATCCAAAAATACCTTTCCTTTTAGAGTGGCCATAAATGGCTGACTATTTGCTCTTTTCATTTAAAGTATTGCTTCAGATTTGTTTGGTTTTTTTTCTCCCAGCTGCATCATCCTAAGCAGACAGTTCACCTTATTACCTGTGGATTAGCTAACAGAGGCTGAGTGCAGCACTGTGATGGGTCAAGCCTCTTTTTCACGTAGGACAACAAGGTGTAACCAAGACAGCAATCTCCCTCCCAGCATTACTCACTGGAACATGAGGGCAACGAACCATATCAGGAACTGCAGCAATCCAAGGCTATACTGGTACAAATGCCACAGGTAGCAAACCAAACCTGCTGCCACCGGTTTGTTGGTAGGAATCTGGGTATAATTTACCATTTATAATGTTATGTGTTGTTGGAAGGCACACTCAAGCAACCCAGACACCTACACAAACTAAATTTGAGGTGCAACACTTGTGGCCATGGAAAATACATGTACATCTTTGCATCTGAAAACTTGGGAGGCTGGTTATCACTAGGGATTGAATTAGATCCAAGAGGACAATATTAATGCACCTCTGCCAGAAACTGCAGAGCATGTTTAATCAATGCAGGTTTCTGTTTCTGACTGTTTTGCTTAGAAATGTTTCAAGAATAAATTTAACCACAAACTTAAAGATGAAACAAAAAGGACATTCCCTCCCCCTGCCTCTTTGTTTTTTTTTAATGGTATTGTTAACATTCTCCCTTGTGGTATTTAACTGAAAATTGGTGACCCACCTTAAAAATGATAGGTTTGAGCCCTGAGGTATCTTAAAAGGGACCTGATTTTACACATAAAAATACAAACAAGTGCATACTGCTCAAGTACCCCCCAGTCCCTTTCAGCTATCTCAGCTGGGTTTCCGTGGCAGAAGCACCACGCTCACTGTGAGTTGGGAAAAGATGGACCTTGGGGGTTAGACCACATAATGAAAATTAGCCAGCCAATTCCCATGAAGTGTTTTGAACACAAAAGCCCAGTGCAAGTAATAATGGCTCAGGTGTCTTTTTCAACTATGAAATCAGCTTGCAGATTAATATTCTTCAATTACAAAATAACAATTTTCAGCTTGAAGTGGTTTGTGCTCTTAAGTGCAATTGGGGTTAATAATGGTCTATGAAAGGAGAGCTGTTAGCAAACAGTAACCCAAAGTGAAAAGCCTTAGCATATGGGTACCTCAGCTACGTTTTACATGAAAGGTCAGATTGTAAATTCAGAAAAATTACATAGGAAAATACCATCTAGTCCACTAAGGATTCTAAAGCTCAAAGAAACCTGTATTTTCTGCTTACATATGCCAAGAGATAATTGCCATCTGACTGCCAAGGCAGCTTCTTTTACCTATGGCTATTTCCAACTCATGTATTTCTAACTCATATGCCTTATCTGTCTGATATGTTCAGATCAATTTAGGCAATAAATAGTGTCACAAAGTTTAAGTTCTTTTATGGATCTGTGCCCAAAAGCATAGATATCTGAAGCTTATATAAAATGAGATTAACTGCTTTTCAGTTCAAGTCATATGGTTACAATATATTTGTACTACCTAAAATTTAGTTATTGGAATACCTTTGTAAATAATTGTAGCTTTCCAGCCTGCAAGATTAAAGTAAGGCCTTCTGGGACTCCCAAATGCAAAAAGCCTGAATTAAATGCTTCTGAATTTCAAAAGAAAAGCGTAAGTCAGGGCAGAGAGCTCAAAAATTATAAAAACAAGGCCAAGATCCTCAAAGCTGGGTGGTTATTCTCTGTGGCCACAAAAAAGGTGTAAGTGTGCAAAACTTTCTTAAAATTCATCTCCGAGGTTTGTGTTAAAACATGGGCATGGTCCCAAGCACTAAAAATCCTTGGTCACAGTGCTCTACTCCAAGCATTCCCAGCAGTTACAGAGACAGTAACAGAACCATCTGCAATACAGATCAAAACACTCATCATTACATGCTGGCAGGATTTGCATCTCTAATACGCTGAAGAAACTAGCACGCTGACAAGGTAGTTTAAATGCTGCAAAACATACTTTATTTACCAAATACAAGCTTTTAGAAATTTAAGAAGGTAGAAAAAACCCAAACAAGTTTAACTGGAATTCCATATATTCATGAGTTCAAAAAATGCTTTCAGTTACAGCAGAGACCTTTAACTTCGGCTATAAATGAAACATTTAACAATGATTTACCTATAAATGAAACACTTAACAAATAACAATCAGGTATACAACCTATTTAGAATCAGCAACTTATCTCACAAGACCTCTAATAACAAGTTTTCTTTGTGGCAGTAGCATATCCAGCTCACGTGTCCAGTGTTGACCAACTTTGTTTATTCTGAGTGTCAATCACTCTTTTAAGTGCTTCATCTGGTACAAGATCTGATCCTTTTACATCAACATGGCTACAACCCATTTTAGGGCATCTGTTAGAAAGAAAAGAGAGACTCCATTAAATTGGAAGAATTGTATTGGTCAGATATAGGCTTTTGCATAACATCTGCTAGCCTTTTTTTTTAAATCTGGGGTTCACTCTTTCTGTCAGTTCCTTGTTACCTCTTGTCCTCTTCACCAGATCTATGTGTGAAAAAATGAATCTCACAGGTGAGAATCATCAGCTGAAGGAAGGAAAGAAGGAGCACAGTGAGAGATGGAGCCTTTCACATGTAGATCACTCTCTTGCTTCAAGCACACAAGCTGCCTTCATCAGCAATATTAGCACTGCATGGACACCTTCCAGTGTTGCTTTCTCTTTCTCCCTCTGCACTCCTCTGTACAGGTAAATACCTCTTACCTTACTAATCTGCAGTGGAGAAGTATAATCTTCACTGGCAGATAAGTAGGGAAATTATTTTCTAGGGAAACAAATAGAAGGGAATGAGTCTTGCCATAACTGACTGGTGAATCAGTGGACTATCTAGCTGGTGTAAAAATCAACCTGACCTTTTATGAGCTGTGAAAGCTCAGAAAGGAGAAATGGGGTAAAATTAACATCCTCTAGATGATAAATACAAAATGTCTTACAACTACTTGAAACAGCCAGATAAAGACAGCAGGGTGAAAGATATTTAGTGACCAAAGCTCATTTTCCTTTGGTGGCAGCCCAAACATGCACAGACAGTGCCTATAGTCAGAACTAACAATTTTCCTGAATTTTTCCTCTCTTAGAGTAACTTTTGTCTGAGGTGCTGAACTTACGTACACTCAGCACTCATAACTTTTACTCGAGATTTGTCCACAGCTTACTGTGTTTGTCATAGATCAGTCATTTAATTGCTCTGTGCCTCAGTTTTCCCATTTATCACCTTAATACAGCAATAGCTTGCCAGATTAATGAATAACAAGTGTTCAGAAAGCTTCCCACATTTCCTGTAAGCATGAAGTATTAGTATGTCCTTCCAGGCAGTGGAAAATAGTGAGCAAACCAAGAGACGTAAGAGGTGCCTCAAGGAGTGTGTGACAAGTCTGTCAGCACGGGGCTGTGTGTACGTCAGCTGCAGGGCTGGCAGGCAGGCAGGCACTGCCAAGGGCACTGAAGGGATCCCGTGGATTCAAACTGGGAAGCACTTGTAAGGAAACAGCCACTCTGTGTCTCCAGAGTGAGCAACAGCTCTGATTCCAGAGTCAGGATAGCAAGGATCCTGTAGTCGCACCCTGCTCTGCCAGGACACCTGCTCCCACAGGAAGATCCCTGGCAGAAGCACAGCCCAGCAGCCACACCATGAGATTTGGATACTGAAACAGGGAACTTGTTGCAACAGCTGGCCTGTCTTCCCACCACAGCTGCTGATGGGTTTTCAAAGTACCTGCATTTCCAAGAGAAAGTTTAAAATTACAGCAAGTTGGTCACCCTGGGCAGAGAAAACCAAGGAGTCCTTCTTACACAGTTACAGTGAAGCTGTGGCATTGCTGTGTGTGTGCTTTTCTAGCACTGGAATAACTGCTGTAAAAATGGTAAAGCTGTAAGCTCAAAGCTCAATATTAAGAACTGCCAGTGTTCAGACTGCACAAATAATTTTGGTTTGGGTATAAGGTAGCTTTTAAAGCTAGGTGTTGTACAGCTGATACGATTTTTTTAACTCCAGAGTTTCTCTAGTCTTCCATTTCTTAAAAAGTAAAATAAAATTCAATCATGTGACCCTATTTGTTTTTCAGCATAGCCGAGAATTTTGATCTACTACAACAATTTCTCCTAAATTGACATTATTCTGATGGATTTAACAACACAGAAAAATATTTAGATACCAACATCCTAAATTTAGTATCAGAGAAGGTATTCTTGTCATTGGGCTGTGGAGCACATGCTTTTTAGCCTCTCCCTATCCTCCAGAAAAATCACTTTCCTCCAACTTGAGAGCTATTTCCCAATTCCTGTTCATTTTCCCAGCCAAGTTTCTGTCCATCCATGTTGCTGGTTTTGTTGTTATTCCAATATATTGCACCCATTCCAGATTTTTCCCTAGACTTAGCAACCCAAGCAAGGTACTTCCATCTTGTTCTTCATGCTTTCTTGACACTGAGGTAGTGGCTGGGCATCCCAACTAATGCTTGCTTTCATGGCAGGGCTTTCCTGTAGCAGGGAAGGAGCATGGAATAAAAACTCCAGCTGCACCTTTGTAACCCCCATGGAGGACTGTGTAGAGCCTAACAGAAATGCCTGAACAACAGATGGAGGAAATAAGATGCCTGTGGCATTATCTTCAGGGAAATCGGGTTGCTGGTCTCTGACAGACCTTCCTGAGTAAACAGCACATTTATTAAGTCCACAACTAGTAAGTTTCTATAAAGTCATCAGCCCCAGAACAGGAGGATCTAGCATAAATGGAATGTGAAACAAATGTGAAATAAGTGATGAGATGATATATCCTCTCAACTTGCATCAAAAAGCACTAGTGTTCAAACCTCTTTTCATTTTCTTCTTTTTTTCTTTTATTTTTCTTAAAATCATTCTCATTTTCATATTTACTGAGGAGAATTTGAGATTTAAAAATTCAACTGTTACATCTTTTCATTCAAAAAAATATGTCCCATATGGACAGACTATTTTGATGATATAAGGAAAGAATTATTTAACTGCATCATGGTAGGAACTGCACTGCATTATCTGATCTCATTCATAAATTCTGTTCTACCTAAGATGTTGTGGTTTAATATTTCTCACTTTAACACTCAGTTGTTTTAATATTTCTGAGCTGTACTGGAATATAACTGCAAAAGAAGGTGTACAGAGGAAATAGTTTTTCACTAACTTCAAGGCTTGCTACATAAGCAGTGGGAACAAATCAGCACTAAATTTTAGGAAACAGAGGTCTTTCTTTGTTGGTCATGGCTATATGAAATCTCTTTACTTCTGTTGTGCAGCTCAAGTAACTGCAACTTCCCCACACAATTCCTGGATATTTTCTTACACATTGTTGTCATTAAAAAGAAAAGCACCTTCACATGTCTAGTACTAATGAGGAGACTCTGACTTGGACAGATGCTGAGGTTTTACTTCCTGCAGCCTTTCCAATCAAAATACATTTCCTAGAACAAAATTCCACTTACACAGCAAAGCAAATAGCTTTTCCACACATTCTTTTTAGCTTACCGGACTTTTTTCTTCTTCTGCTTTTGAGTCTGGATCATTTCTAGAATGGCATCTTCTTCATAACTATGTCCACAGACTTTGTTCCGCACTGGCCTCTTCATTGTCATCTGTAATCAGTAAGGATTGATTTAAAGAAACTGATAATGCCCATGAAAATGCTTCTTCTGAGATTTTATGTGAAGCAGCAGGAAGTGTGTTTGCCTCTCATACATGGCATTCCAGTCAAATTACAGGATGAGGTCCTGCTTGGTAAACTACATTCCTACTTACAAAGGTTTTCTTCACAAGCAGTATTGCTCTTCTCCAATAAAGCTTCAATTTTATACTATTTTGTTGTTAAATATAAGGTCGTTTAACAGGTACTGCAGATTTGTAATAAACAAACCAATGAAGAATATGAAATAACTATTTCCCTGTCAATTACTGTAGCAGTGATACATACCTGTGTAATGGGACAAATAAAGTTCATCTGGCTCCGAGTCACAGCTATATCTTCATCAATTTGTTCAATGGTGTCATTATCAATATCTGATTTATAAGAAAGTAGAATGGGAAAAAAAATGTTTCTTATTTAATGTAGATTGCAAATACTTAAAATAAGCTAATAAAATCCAGCATTTTCCAAGCACTATCTCACAGTGATATCTAAAATACCACAGCATGTTTCTGTACCACTCCATGAACAAGACACTACAAAAAATACTGTACTATAATGTCTTTTAGAAAATGTGGATTTTTATATTGTAACCACTGTGTGTATGTGTGTGTTTGCAGCCAATGCTAGAAAGAAAGGCTGGGAAGGAGAGCAGGCTGGGCTAAAGATACGCAAAACCTTTGGTATTCACTATTCCAAGTCCACCAAAACCCAGTAACACACTGATGAGTCTCCAGAACCTAACAAAGGATAAGATGGAGCAGAACTGGCAGTCCTACCCTCAGTATCAGTTTGTGTTTGAGTGTCATAAATGGGCTTACTATATAGACTGTATATACTGTACACACTTTAAAAGGAATTTGTACTGTTTATCATAATGCATCATTTATAAAGTGATGCTGCTGTATTTTGATAAGACTATAATTAGCAAAAAACAAAAGCCAAAAAGCGTCAAGGACAATTGAAAAGTTATTGAAGTACCCTTAAGGAGGCGGGGCAGAATGAAATACTGACAATTCCCAGAAAACACCCAATGGCCCAATACCAGGGAATGAAGGGCAGACAAAAGAGAATAAATCCACCTAAAGCTGGAGGAGCTGCAGGTTGTCACCTTTACCAGAAGAAGAA
>VZUA01090527.1:2633-16223 GCA_013401035.1 Horornis vulcanius
AATTATTTCTTCACCTGCAATTTGTTCCTTATTAAGACTGCCACAGTATTTAATGAAATTTTAAAATTAAGTAAATAAAAATTCAAGCATTTTCCTTTTATTTTCCCTGATTTTCCATCCCTGTCTCTGTAGGTCAGTGATGATACAGACATGAAGGTTTTTATTAGACTATCAGCTTTCAATCACGAAAAAAAGCTTCTCTGAAACAACAGATTTACATTTGTTTAAATAAATATAAAGTAAGACAACATCTTCAACCCTGGGAAAATAAGATAGCTGTCAAGTCCCACTGGAAGTGACCATCAGCAGCAGATAAGAACACAATACTGAAGTACTAAATGAGCAGCATAAATTTAAAAATTTTTCTAGTTGGGTGATTCCTAAGAAAATGTGAATGATTTCAGGAAACAATACATTCAGGTCACCAGCATCTCACAGAAACTTTCAAAATACCCACGCTGAAGAACAAGTTGGGTAACTCTTAAACCAACAAATCACTATGCTGATACAGACTTGTGTTTTCATGCTAATGCTACAAACTGGCTTTACCCAAAACTTCAGAGCAGATAATTTAATGGCACAAATTATTTTCATCACAGTGAAATCATGGCACCTGAGGGAAGAAGTATTCTTAAAGTAGTTTGTGCCTCCTCAACAGTAAAAAAGACCAAGAAGTTCATAGCAAAACAACCTCAAAACTACAGATCTTTGACCAAAAGGCCTATTCACTGAAAAATCACTGCAAACACTTCATTTACAAAAGCACGCATAGCCTTTACAAGGGTGAGGAAGAAATAAGCCTTTGGATGTGTTTTTATTAACTGTTAGACTGGAATGCAATTGAGCAGTTTTAGAACATGAACTTTTGTTGGACACAGTATTTCATAATTATTATTATATCCTTTGAGAGACCTGCATGGGAACTCACTCACAGATGGATCAAGTTATCAGTGTAACAGAAAATTCTACTCCACAGGGGTGAAATAACTTCAACACTTCTGACCAAAGGTAGATTTTACGGGCTGTTTTTCTTTTAGTTGGAAAATTATAGTTAATTACATTGCTTACATTGCTCAAACACAAGAATTCTTCAGAGCCTCAACAAAAGAAGGCAGAAGCCTGTAAATGTTTAAGAAAAAACCACTACTATCCACCTTTACTTTAATATGAATACTATGGATTTTCTTCCCTTCTTCTCTCTCATTACTATCCACAACTTCTTATTTTGCCTACATTTTCTCCATATATAGTACATAAATACACACACATTCATGCTTATTTATACATAAAAATAATATACAATTGTAGTTAAATTCAGTCTAAATGGGTTCTTAATTCCATTTAGTCTGGCAGCTTCAAAAATCTTGCCAACATACACTGGTTTGCTGGTCTGTGAACACTTGAAAAAGAAAACTAGAATTTCAAGGGGCAGGCAGCCACAAGACTTTGCTGAACATACAGCATACACAGCTAGCAAAAGACCAGGTAGCAGTCACATGAAATAGCCTCTGCATCAAAACAAAAAGTACCCAACAGTGTTTCTAGGGGTTTTTTTTAATAAATTGGGGTTTTTTTCTACTTACCAACAGGAAAATAGTCAAAAAGTTAAACACTTGAGGGATTAAAAAGCCAGCAGCTCTCTCTGGAGATGTGGGAAATTGCTTATGAATATTATTTATGGGGATAATCCTAACTATTCAAAGTGGCATCATTTGCTACTATGTAAACTTACAGGAAACACTGAAAGATAATTAATGTGAAGATAGTAAGGAGTCAATCTCTCCTTACTACTCTTAGGCATTAGAACAAACACTGGGAGAAAATCAACTTCATTTTAGTGTGTCAGCAGAAACTGATTTAACCTCTGCTTTCTGCTAGGTTAGAATATTGCATCAAACCAATACAGCTGATTATAGTTTTCATTAATGTCCCTTTCCATTCAGGTATACCCAAGCATAAATTAAACTGAGGCAGCAACACAGAGTTTGAAATTGCAGGAAGGGCCTGTGAAAGGGGTGACCCAGCTGGTGACTCAGCAGGACTTTCCCTGCCTCCTCCCCTGCAAGGGAGGGCAGGAAATTTCAAAAGAATGTGTTCATACCAAACACAGCTATGAGTTATGGTTTAGAGCAAAGTCACATGCCCACAGATAATAAGACCAGCAGAATAAACCTGGCAGTGAACCGGTAACACACACAAAATTAGTTCCTTCTCCACCAGAACCTGGACACTGCAACCCAGAATCCTTCAACACTGTTGGTGCCCATAGTTGAGCTCTCCCACTTAGTCAGGCATGGAGGCTATACCATACCTGTTTGTCATTTAAATACTCCTGTGTTTGACTATAAATAATGTAGCTCGCATTTGTGGAACATGATTAATGAACACAACTCGAAACTTCAGCCCACACAGTAGCTGTGGGTAAATAAGTTGTGTGTAACAACACACCCAGGACAGCCTATTCTTGGCAAAAAAAAAACCTCCTACACTTCCTCTATCGCTAATAAAATGCTCTGAAAATAATGATATGTAAGAACAACTGCATAGCATTGGGCCTCCAAAGGCCTGTCTAACCTGATATCACCTCTGCTAAAGTGCGTGGAAGAGGACAAGAACCAGACACACACACAGGAGATGCAACCCAGTAACAAATTCTCGGTCACTTATGTATGGCACAGATTTGCTGAGCCAAATGTGGTGCCTTTATGCTTTCAAATGATGATCCATTTTTCTATGCAACATCTCAGAGATCAGCATCTTAATGTGCAGCTCTGAACTCACCATTTGGCAACTTGCTGAATACTTAAAAAGAATTCAAGGAGACAAAAACAGGTGACAAACAACCCTTAGTTCACATTCATCTTCTTCATGCACCTGTATCACTCACAATTTTAGAGGGATCTCTCTATCTCTCTCCCTCCTACCCCCACTAAAACACTCCCTCCCCTCACCCCATGCATTTTCAAGTGCTGCTGTATTTTTTGAGGCCTGAGGAAGGTACACAGAACTTCACGGTACTTGCCTCACCAGCATACCACACACACAGGTAATATTCTTTGTTTTGTTCTCTACTACTTTCATTACAATTCCTACTGACTTATTTCTTTACCTGTTATAGCTCATTTTCAGACAGCCATCTAACACCAAGACTTGCTCCTAAGAAGGTGTTTTTGCCTGACATTTCACTGCTCAAGCACCACAGAACCATAAAATCATTTAGGTTGGAAATGACCTTTAAGATCAAGTCCAACTGTAAACCCAGCACTGTCAGGTCCACCACTAAAGCATGCTCCTAAGCATGTCCACATGTCCCTAGGCACCACATCTATAGATCTTTTAAATACCTTCACAGATGGCAACTTTGTACCTTCCCTGGGCAGCCTGCTTCAACGCTTGATAAATCCTTCTGTGATGAAAATTTTCCTAATATCCAATCTAAACCTCCCCAGGCCAGGTCTTGACTCACACAACTTAATGGGCAAGCAATTGATGCTCCTATTACCTCTCTAATTATTTTATTTCATTCTTATTAGGTTCTTCACCACACCTACATTTGGTACTCTGCTTTGGGTATATCAACAGCAGCAGCAAATTTTGCCATCTGACTTTTCACTCTTCTCCAGACCATTTATAAGTATTTTGGAGAACACAAGCTCACAAGCCCAACACAGATGCCTCCACTGTGAAAACAGGCAAGCTGCTCTCTGCTTTGCCCCTTGGTGGATTGCTCTGCCACAGCAGAATCAGCCTTCCCACCCCATGGCCACCAGGCTCTTCCAAAAACCTCTGGTGAAAAGTGTTTCAAAGGAGGGCCTGACAAAGCAAGAACACTGACTGAACATCCCAACACTGCAGTGGTTCTTACAGATCTACCAAACTCCACTGAAGCCAGCAACTCACTGCTAACACAGTCCTAATAACCATGTCTAGTTTTCAGCTATTAATCAAAACCAGATGAATTGTCAATCATCAGCTTCATCTCACAGCCAAAATAATTTGCAGTTTTCCACACAAAAAAAAAAGCAATAACAAGCCTTGGAATCAACACAACAATTTCTTCCAACTTAAAAGCAAAAGAACTTCACTTTCCTTCCAACATATCTAAAAACAAAACAGTAATTTGGTTAACCACAAGTATTACAGCCTTCCCATGATAAGGCTAGCTTCAAATCACTGAAAAATAATTACTAAGATGACTTCTGTTGATTTTAAAGTACATAGTGATTTCCATTTTCACTGACTATATTCATTTCATTGATTCATTTTATACAAATAAAAACAAGCCAGCCATTTAAATAACTGCTCTTCACTGAAGTTTTCTGCCTACTGACATGAAAGGAAAACTATGACACAGGAGAGCTACCAACTCTGTATTCAGGCTTAAGAGCAGGGGTTTCACACATCTGCATTTTTCCCCAGGGAGTGGGGAGGGGTTAAGTTTTTGTTGATTTGAACAATACTCATTTCATCCAAACAGTTTTCAAGGGGGAAACGCCTGCCTGTTAAGAGTTTCATTACTACAGTCTGGGCTCAAACTAATTACTTAATGGAAAGGTATGTTAAAAGTGACTTTTACCAGATAAAAACTTAACCGAAATAAGCTAATAGAGAAGTTACTTGGCTTGCTACAACTGTCTGAATTACTGATTTTAATCAAATAACTGGAGTTATCATGTGGTTTTCCTCTAATTATTTAGTTTCAGCACTTACCTTTCTTCAAGCTATTCATTTGCAGTTCAGAACTCTGTAATAGGTTGCACAGCCCATTTAAGGTTTGAGCTGTCTGTGTTTAACCTCTTCACTGACTAAAGGGAAACAAATGTCCCAAGAACATTTAACAAGCTTGAGCATTTTACAAGTAAACTTTCTTCTCCCTAACCACCTTTTAATGCCAAAAATAGGTTTACTGGATGGTCAGATGAAAACGAGGAATTAATGCTGGTGAAGAACACCACCACTTTAGGGTACAGTCCACCTCAAATATTTCCTCCCACATCTCCACCATCACGGGTTATGAAAGATCCTAGTGACACTGGTTTTTGTTCCTTTACTGTCTTAAAAGTCTTATGTTACCATTCCTACAATTCTTTCAAATTTTTTCTGCTAGGCGCTTCAGCTCTTATCTTCAGAGTAAAAAACGTGTCTTGTACTTCTTTTTCTCATTCCTGCCCTTTCTGCACCGATTTTCCCATTCTGTCATTATTCCCTTCCCAAAATATCTGCTCATTCTCTTAATTTTTTCCTACAGTCTTGAGTTCTCTCCTTTTCATCCTGCTTACCCACATAGTTGGTAACAGGAGGCATTGGCAAGAGCTGCTCTCTCAGACTGGAACACACAACTCCACGTGCGTGCAAGAACTGTACTTTAAGTTCCCCAAACAAGATCTGTGTGTGGAGATGCAATGAGAGGAAGGGCTGACACAGGCATATAAAATTTCAAACCAGCAGGAAAGAGAAAGATGGTCTTGAAGATGTACTTTGCCTCTTCAAGAGAGATTCCTCCTCTCTCAGAGGCAGACAGCGCACTTTCCCCTTGCCCAGCTTAGTCCCTGATCTCCCTCGTAAGGTTCCCCCCACTCTTCCTCTCTTCCACGGGGAATGTGGAAGCCTGTCCCAGCTGCTGAGCTGCTCCAAGTACCACTCCTTGTCAGCTGCCTCTCCGCAGCACATACAGCTGATT
This sequence comes from Horornis vulcanius, assembly GCA_013401035.1. Lineage (NCBI taxonomy): Eukaryota > Metazoa > Chordata > Aves > Passeriformes > Scotocercidae > Horornis > Horornis vulcanius. Next base: position 8,314 of record VZUA01090527.1, read on the forward strand.
CCCAGAGCCGGCTCACGCTGTGCGGAGCAGCGAACAGGAGCAGCCGGCAGGCAGCAGTGGAGGGGACAGCTGAGCAGCTGCTTTGCACGCAGGCCCAGGACACTGCCTAGGACATCTGTTTTGATGATTTATTAAGAGTATTGTAGCATCGTGTCATTACGACTGCATTCCAACAATTGTCTCCAAATATTTACAGGCAGAGCTACTCGGTATTAATTACTGACTGATTGAAAAAAAAAATAAAATTAGTAAACCTTTGATATCTTGACCGCTAATTCATCTGGTACCAAAACTTCTTGAATTCTAACTGACTGAGTCAAAGGCAAACAATGGCAACTGTGAAGATTGCAAAAAGCACTTTTTCAGCTGAAGCTTAACATACTAGCAGGTAGCCAAACGTGTTAAGCTAGAGGATCAAGATGTTTTACCGTTTTTAGCTTTTAATTGAAAAATGACATGGAAACAATACATGGCCATCGAAACCTGGCATATCAGAGCCTCAGTAAAATAAAACCTGTATTCTATTTAACATTTCATTTGAGCCTCAGAAGATTTAATTTCAGACTGATTCAAAATGTTGTCTTCTCCTTGCATAAACTGTTTCCCCCATCACTTCTCAGTTTCATTACTTAGTGCTAAAGAAGCTCACGACAGAATTTTTTTTCACATGTAACAATTTCAGCTTTAATTTAAAACCACAGAACATTCCCTTAGGATTAAAAAAAAAAAAAAAAAAAACTTTGGTTTGGCCAAAACAAANTCTGTACACCAAAAAAGCCACATAACCAGTAACACGCAAGGGAGTTGAACAGGGACAGCTGTTTTGAAACCATAGTTCTTGTGTATCCTAAAAGGCATTTACAGTCATTTAAAACATTTTCTACTAATTGGAAGTAGCTTACCTGAAGGACAGGCACTTTTTGTGGTGTGTTTTGTGGTGACTGGTGAAGCTGTGCCCAAGGCTGATGATGAGGATGTGGGGGCGGTGAAGACTGATGATGTATCCCTGGATGAGGCTGCATGGGAGGACAGGTTGGCATTTGCTGTTGAAAAGACTGCTGTTGACTAGGAAGCTGCTGGCCAGATATTAGTCGCTCTTGTATTGCTTGTGGATCTGCAAGGCCAACACCTGGACAACCATTTGGTCTCATGTGCCCACCCATCTCCCGTGGTGTTGAAGACATACCCATAAATGGACGATTCTGTTGCATGTTTCTGGGGCCCATATTCCTTTGTCCAATTCCCATGGCACCAGGGGGCTGGTGTGACGGCTGAGGATGGGGTATATTTGGGTAACTGCCAACTTCCATTGGTATTCCAGCACTACCAGGTCTAACCTGTGGAGGAGGTGTACCTGCTGGATTACTCATTGCTTTCATAGGTGACATGGGAGGTGGAGAGGCATAAGTTCCCTGAGGCTGTGAAGGGTGCATAGTTTGCGTGTTCATTTGGTTAAGTGAGCCACTAGGGTGGATGGGCTGCTGGTGCATTAGTCCTTGACCACTGTTTGATGGAAATCCGACAGCATTTGGGTATCTTGGTACAGATTGATTCATTGGAGTGTTATTTGTAAGGCCTAAATTCTGATTCATCCCTGTATTATTAACTAATCCCTGATTAAGGTTACTGTAAGGATATCGAGAATACTGCCCTGAGTTGTTTATAGTAGGTGAGGGTACCGTCTGGCTCCGAGAACTAAAATTAAGTGTTTGCGGCCTAACAGCACCCTGCTGGGGAGGATTAGGGGAGAATCTGGGACTGTGGGCTACTGATTCCCCATGGAGAGCAGTAGGGGGATGGTGGTGAAATTGCTGGACTGAGTGTCGCAAAGAAGGTGCCATACTGGGATTCTGCTGGGGCACATGAGACAAGTGGCCAGGTCCTGAGGTGGCAATGAAAGGGTTTCCCTGATTGAGGCCTTCTTGGCCTTGAGAAAACTGGTTCATCCTCTGCTGCTGCGGCTGACCGTGCTGTTGCATTGAAAAATCACCACGAGCCATGTAGTTTCCCATCTGCTGCATGTGCTGAGGATGGCCCTGCCCAGGGGGTCCGGAGGGTGCCTGTGGCGGCTGTGTCGGTTGCGGCTGCTGCTGCTGCTGTTGCTGCTGGTACGGTGCTCTTATCTGGTCTGGCACTTGAACTGCCCGTGGTCCCCACATGGAGCCACTGTCTACAAAGGGTTGCCCGTGTCTTTCGTTCTGCATGCCGGGATAGACTCCCATCTGACCACCAGCACCGCTGCTGTGAGGAACCTGAGGAACTGGAGGGTTGTGATACTGCGAATGAGGAGACGCTATACCATTCCCAGGGGCATTGCTTATCATCCTGTTCGGCTGATCCATCAGGTGCATTTTCTGCTGTTCGTATTGATTATAGTGATCAAAATGGGTCAACTTGGCTTGGTTTTGATTTGCAGGAGGATGATGAAGAGATGACTGTAAAGAGGGAAATCCTTGATCCATGGGCATTTGCTGACCCATAGGATTCACTGTATTTTCAGGATATCCACATTCTCCAAGACCTTCCAACCCTTCACTGAAAATATTCCCATCCTCTCCAAACAGACTCATCATTCCTGGATCTGCCATCTTTTTTCAGCACACAGCTCCTTGGAGCTACAACCAGAATGTTAGTCTGTGCTTCACCTCGGTGAGGTGTTTTGTCCTCAAAGCCTTTAATCCTCAACTAATCTCCTTCATGTCATTCCATATTTCCTTAATTCTTTTGGACCACGCAGTGTCAGGCAAAGTCTGGTTACTGCTCCTAGAAAAAGCAGGGGAAGGGGGAGAGAGAGAAATAAATAACATTAGGCAACATAAAGAAAACATACTTGACTGTTTTTTAAATGCTAGCTAGTTTCAGCCCCCTGAAATACATCTTAAAAATCTATTTCACATTATGAAGGATTCATTAGCTTTATCCAAAGCTTTATTATGATAGAGAGTTAGGAAGCAAGCAAAACACTAGCCTTAACCTTAAATTAATCCATTCACTAGACTTCCTAGTGCTCCTTTCTTGGGTGGAACAGAACAAAAGAACACAACACGCAGCAGCAGCAGCTGCCACAGCAGGTAGGCAGATGTATGAATATAGCCAAGCAGCCCATCTGCTGAACTAAAGCCCTGAAAACGTTCTAGTTACCAACAGCATGTCCTTAACCTTATTCCCTTGAGCTGCGTAATCAGATGAGCAAGCAGAAGCACCAGGTTCTATGATGAACTAAAGTTAGTTAGAGGCACAACAGATTTTTCAGATGTGTGCAGAGATGACCCACTAAATACAGACCAAACTCCAAGACTTAGCCTTTAGGAGGGGAACGTTTTTTGTTTTGTTTTTTTAAACACATGGTTTATCTTATTTTAATGGATTTGTAAACTGAAAGACAAAATGCTTCTTCCCATTTCGGCAGAACTATGTGCTCAGTTTGTGTAAGAAAATCAAATTTAAAAGCTTCATCGTATGATAGGGTGAATTTCTCAATCCTTATCCTCATTTTCTTTATGGTGGTAACACAAAACAGTATCATTGGAGTTCACTACTCATCGCCAGGTTATTATGCTACTATTGCAACTACAGCACTTTGGATGACCACACTGAAGTTTTGCTGTCTCCAGAACTTGAATACTCATTCAAGAAAATTGGTAATGACAAAAGGACTTAACAAAAAGCTAACCTAACAAGGTACACATTTGGACCTGGGGAATAAAAAGCAAAAAGCAACAACACAGTAACAGAGCAGATTCAGAAAAGTTCTCATTCAGGTTTTCCACAGGGAAGACTGGTCTATTCCGAAATGTGTTCCCCACCCCCTTCCCACAAGAACTCCAAAGATTTGTTTGGCTCCATTTTTTATGGGCAAACGTAGTCTAATGCTGTCTTTTCTTCTTAAAATCAGAATTTTAAACACTGTGTCTTACATGCAAAATAAACTTTAAAACAATAGTCAAGGGAGCCCATACACTTAGCAAGTAAAATTATTTTTGTATCTTGGTTGTAATTCAGTGGCGACTCTACTTGCAGATACTAACTGCCCTTAACCAGCAACCAAAATAAAGAAGATTTACAAGTTTATGCTTTCAGATCTTGCATTCTGCTGTGGAGGAGAGATGCTTTCAGTCACTTTGAACACAAAATGCCAGACCAGGCTGTTTGAATGAAGGTGATTTGTCCCAGACAAGTTTTAGGGAGAAAATATCAGCACATTTATTACCCTTCTTGTAGCCACTGTCAAGAGGACCTTCTACAGTATGAAGCAGAGGGCAAGAGGAAAGGCACAAGCATTTATCACTCCTCTTAAAATAGCATTTGAATGTCACCTTTAAAACCACACTCTTAAATCTCTTTAGTGCTCGGCTGGGATATTAACACTTCCTAAATCACTTGGAGGTAAACTCCTACGAGCCATCTTCATATCTCTAATATCTATTTTGTTTTATTTCATTTTCATTATTAGGCAGAAGCCATCTGTAATATTTACCACCTCATTCAGTATTAGAGCACACCATAAGGAAGTTTCAACAAGGTGAGAAGGAACCTCCTTGACCAAAAGAAGCTTTTGCTATTAGACAACGCCAGAGCAGACTGCAGTCATGGTGAAGCTCCTTGCTTGTCAAAGACTTCTGGCACTGTGACTACTGATGCTCACTGCCATTGGGAGCACTTACAGCTGGACATCAGTGTGCACTGAGGGTCTCCATCTAACAGAACAGTCTTTCCCTGGAAATGCTAAAAAGCAGAGCACACAGATACTGTTATGTCCCAACCACTGATGTAATCTGGGCAATATTATACTGGAGCCGAGTAGCTCTCGCCCATCACAAACAGAAACAGCCACACAGTTACGACCATGTAAAAATTTCCAACCATTCTATTATATAAATCATGCCTGCCAAAAGAACCATTTTTTTAAGACAAGCAGGCTCTACTCCCCTGAAGCACTGATGAAACTTTATAACAAGCTAACAGAGTTTCTTCTCTCCAGAAACAAGGTTACAAGCATCAAGCCTGCATTTGAATCTGCTTTGTTTACTGTTTTTCAGCTGACAAGCTTCCAATAAAATTCAGGCCAGTCAGCCACTGATAACAGTCAACATCAGCTCACAGGAGCTTGGATCTGCTACTATACCCAGAGAACCAAATTAAAACAGGGTAAGGGTTTTGTTTTACTAAACACACATTATTTCAGTTCAGCTCACACTGTCCCAATTTGCAAGTTTGCGCTAAGAACTGTCCCTTACAATGCAGGAGATGTGCTAGGGAGCCTACCACTGGCCTGACTTCCTGAGCACACACTCTTTCAAAAGAAAGTAACCTTTAAGTTTATGATGCAGTTTGTAAACAAACAAATCCATCATCTAAATTAAGAGCAAAAACACTGTTTGCCATTACGTGATTTTAGATCTGCATTTTTATCTGAGGCATGAATCAACTTGTTTGAGCTCTGGATAGTTAAGTTACTATGTCTGAAACATAGCATGAGGCCACGATAAAGAAGATGTCTCTAATTTTAGGAGTATTTCTTCAAATTTAAGTCCAGCCTCAAATTTAATGACCACAGCCTTTAACAGTCAGTTGTGCTCTTGCCAAACCTTATTCTACTTTCCCCAATAAAAGTCACACCTCTGATGTGATATATGGCTAACAGCAGCTGTTGAAGCATGAAAGACAGTAGCAGCTACAGCCTGATCAAAATAAATTAACCAATGTTTTGATAAGGAAACAGCCAATACTGGAATTACCTTCTAACCTCTCAACCTTCTATTCTAACACGGTAGACATCTAGGTAGTTAAGCAAGTCACAAGAGTCACAGCCTTATTTTAAGTTGCAACTATGTCTGCTTCTTTCAAAACAAAAGAAAGCTAACACATAAATAAAAGTAGAACCTGCATCAGGCCATAATTCTAGTTAAAATACTCATCCAGCACCACTGTTCACTTCCCCCTAAAATGCAGACATACTAACAGCAAGACTAACCATGATAAACTCAGCTTACGGTCATTTTTTTTATTAAATAGTTTAAAATAAAGCATGGTACCTCTTCTCTCCATTCCTGTAACTTAAAACCAACATACACAGAAGCAGTGACTGTCTCTCGGGTACAAAGGGAAGAGTATCTGAATCCTTAGAAAGGTGGATAGTTAAAACAAAGAATGAATGTATGAAAAGACAGTGAATTTTTTTTATTGCCATCTTAAACTCTACAGGTTCTGCTATAAAATTCTATCACTTTTCTGTTCCTGAACATGAAAGATGGCTCCAAGAAGACTGACCTAAACAGTCAATGAATATATTTCGTTAAGGCTGCCTAGACAGCCTGTTTCTGTTCAAAGCAATGGTGCACCAGGACACAGTCAATTGCTTAACAACCCTGTTGTCTCAACGGACAAAGCTTACATTTATTCCAGTTTGCAACATTCCAGTCTTAAACAGCTAGATCTCAAATTTAAGTAGTAGTTAACCATTGTCCAGCTCAATATTCCAAAGCTGCATGCACTCAGTTGTCTTTGGCAGTTTCCCACTTTTATAAGTTGAACTAAACTGGCTGCTGCATACACATAACTTATCTAGGGCTGCTGACACTAAAAATCTGAACTTCATTAGTTTTGCTCCCAAAGCAGCAGTTTCAGGCAGTCAAGACCAGGAAGCAGCAAGGGCAGCACACACATGCCCATGCCCTCCACACCATCCTCACATTATGCCGTACAAAAGAACATTTTGTAAATCAACAGGTTCCTTGATTCAGCTATCAACCCATCTATAGAAGAAATTCAGCAGCACTTGACCGTGCAGCAAATAAACTGAATAAACAGAAGGTGAGAAGGCATCTAATACTGACTGCTCCAAGCTCAAAATGACATGTGTCATGCAGAGTTATATTTTTACAGCTATTAGTTGATACTGCCGACAAAACTCTGAAGTACTTGACAGACACAAACCAGCTACTCGCATAATGGAAGTATGGCCTTACATACAACGCAATAAATACCACGAATATCATGCTATTTTGAAGAACTAGGCTAAAAAGACCTCTTGTGCTAAAAAAAACAACACCATACCAAAGGTCATTTTGAGACCAGAGCCTCAAAATGTAGGATTAAACATTAGGCTACTAAATCTGCATTTAAACATTGCACATTTAAACTGCTTTTCAAAACTGCTAAGCTCCTGCTGGCTGTTAGGGGTAGTAATTTAAGCATTTGCCGCATGGAAGGACATGACATAAATGACAGCAATGAAAGTCACATTCTTATTTTACTCACAAAGTTGAAGGAAAACATTCACCAAAAACTTCATAAACACATGTAACACCATGACAACATCGAAAAAGTCACGACAAGACATTCAAATTGGGCAACATGGCTGGTGAGGCTTCTACATTTCACCTCACTCACCTACTGAGCACACAGCACTGCTGATGCCAGGACAGTTATGCAAGTGCCTGACCATGTCCGTGGGAAGCATGCCTCGTCTCCTGCGTGCTTAATGCTTACTTTTCATTGCTGTCACAGATGCCACACATGGTATGTTCCTCCTGCATATAGATTAGCCAAAATGTAAGACCAGACCTGTAAAGTGATTGCAACATCATTTCTGACTGCAGCTTCCAAAGAAACTTGGTTTCCTGAATGCCCGCAGACCTTTTTTTTTTTTTTTTAATTCACTTAGAATGCTTTCCTACTATACATTTCACACAGCACAGCTGTGTTAAAAATTAAGTCCGTATAGTTCAGACATCAAAGGATGGCAGGAATCTCGTTCCCCTTGTCCCAGGAAAGGAAGACAGGACTTGCAGAGATGAAAAGAATGACCTGATGCACTTCAGGAATATTCTGACTTAGTGGGAAGCATCAGCAAATATGACTTAAACATTTCTGAAAAGTTTAGTTTCACCTTTATCTGAGAAAAATTC
>VZUA01090553.1:513-10583 GCA_013401035.1 Horornis vulcanius
AATAAAATATTGGGGGAGGGGGTGGTTCCACGATTAACCAAAATATTTGCAATATATCCAGAACATTAGCTAGAAAGAGACTCCTTGGCCTAAGTAGGCACCCAAATGAGCAGCTGACTTTTTCAGAGATTATTTAAATACCCATGCCTATTCTTATATCACACCTGCTTCTGACTGCACCTCACCAGAAATTCCTGTGATTTCTACATTAGCAGGTAAAGAGCAAATTATTTTTCCTGTACTCACATTAGCCAGCCCTGGATCAACAGGATGTTGAAATGTAAAGTTCTCATAAATAGTCTTGGAATGTTCAATTCTTTGCTGCACTCTGACTCCACCTTGATCTCATGGAATTTCTATTCCTGTTGTTGGGTTTTGTTTCGGTTTTTTTGCTACGAGTTACTGTGAGAGGCCTCTCCAAATGTTCCCCAGATTATAACCATAAGTAAATATGATTAAGTGCATTTTGTAGGACATCAGGGAAGGGGTTTATTGGCTCTGGCACCCTGCTAGAACCTGGCTGACAAGGACATCCCCCAAATGCAGACACAGGGCAGGGATGGATTTACTGCAGAGACAGGGCAGGAACCAGGCTCAAATAGGACACAAACCCCTGTGCAAACACGGTGGATCAAAGGACACTGAAACAGATCCCTCTCAAAAACACATATTTTGATCTAGCCTTAAACAATAATTCAGCTGCATTTTTACCACTGGTGAAACTAATTTTGTTTAAAAATTCCCTTAAAATTCAAACCTGTCTTTTTAGGGAATATTAAGAAAGAAATGTAGAGAAGTTTAGAAATACACTCATCAGAAACACAGAGGAAATTTTGCCACAAATTCACAAGTTTGGGTATTAGATTTAATAAAAATAATAATTCATCAAACAGCTTCCTTCAACAATGAAATAAAACAATCTAAATATTCATTCTCTGTAAACTGCACTCATGGAAGTTTGCTGTAATATACTTTAAAGCAGGCTCAGCACGAGGGCAGTTAAATCCCTGCAAAGCTCTTGCAATTGTTCTATATTGTTTTAGGGAGCCCAGGGGAGCAGCTCTCCCTGTATGTTTTAGTGATGCACACAGCTCTGACGACACTTCAATTATCTCTGCCTGAAATTGAATCTGTTAAGAACACTGTAAACCGAATAATCCAATTCCTCCTAATACACCAGCCTGAATCCCTAAGCCCTAATGAACATTCTTCCTCTTTCACTCCCTCTCCCCAGAGCCATCTAAAGAGTTGAGTCAAGAACCCGGCAATTACGTAGCATTTAAATATTTTAGTTTATATGCTTTCATCATCTACAAGGGAGGACATGATTGCAGTAAACTTCCCAACAATGCTCTCTAATTTTAATTACCAGAAATCCAACACTGTAAATAAACCAATGCCATCAATATCCCAAAAAATGCACTAACCATGGCTATCAATATTGGAATTATAGGGAAACAAGTACAGGCTATGTGCAGGTTTTTTTAAGTACTGTATTTTTATGCGCTCTACTTCATACGTAGTTTATATTAAAAAGAAAACCAAACCAGATCACCAAAATGCCTAAAACATTAAATACCTGCTCATGATATATACACAAAAAAACCTGTGAGTCTTAAAAAACTTCCTAGTTTTGAAGAGACTTCATATTATTAATTTTTCAAAAATGTCATAAAACTCAGCTGACAAAATAATGAGCAACTGAACAAATATCGACAAAATATCCCAGCAACAACCCCCAAACAATCTGTATTATTCTTGTGTGGTTAAATAACTTATTTTAAACTTATTTAGGTTCACAATAAATGGTGATTTCGACATTTCTGAAGGAAGTTAGACACGTCCAAGGCTTCCGAAAACACTTGCTTACCATTATCAAAGTAAATGCATATTTAGTGAGTCAATGGAATCTTCAGAAAATGTTATCAACATTTATTTATCTCTAAAAATAAACTTTAAACCCCAGTAAGTGCCTTTCCAAACCCCAAATGTGCAGCATTTAGAACTGCACGCAGCTGAAGCTACTGAAAGCCATTTGAAAAGGATGTGATCATAAAAAACATTAGCTTTTAGCTAATAATCTTCACTCTTGCATGTTTTAGAGTACTTCACAGTGTTTTCAGGCTGAGAACTAAAGGCCAATAATTTTTAAGATAAGAAGGAATATTGGATCTGGGAGAAAACGTTGGGTGCAAAATGTAAAATCCTGAGAAGCCAAACAGAAGAGTGGGAATGCTGAGAGGAATGGGCTCTCTTCACTGTCTACTTCAAAGCAAGGCCCCAAAGGCATTCCACAGAAATCAGAGCAGCAGGGTGACAAGATCCACCTTGCACATGAAGCCTGCAACACATCCACAGAGTCATCTTCCCTTTGAAATCCAGCCAGAATCTGGCAATTTAAGGGAATTGCCACGGAATGGCTGGGATGGAGTTACTTTGGAGAATCCCACAAACTGCTGTGGGATTTGGGGTTATTGCTGACCATCAAGGTGATTGAGTGACACAAATTACTGTAGCTTCTCTGAGGTCTTTACAGATAAGCCAGAGCAAACTGCAATATTAATTTTCAAACAAACAAAGCATGTTTGGATCGATATTATTATATTGATCAAAATTTGATGGTACCTTAAGTACCTAATACAAACTTCTTACAGAAAGTAATGCCAATCAATACAAGAACATTTGATTTACTAGCCAAACAGAAGTTGGATCAACAGTAATTGAAAAATACCATCCTCTCAGAGCTCTATTTTCCAGATTTTGATTCTGTTAGATCTTCAAGACACTTTCATGCCTTTATCCACATTATAAATAAGTGGCATCTTGCTTCAAAGAAGAGTAAAACTTCTGCCTTCCCTTTCAGTGACTCTTTGGCCTCTTTCACCAAGATGAATCTTTCCTTGAACTTTTCATTCTATAGCATCTGTACAATGAAAACCTGCATGACACTTTTTAAACCAGGCTGGAGAAATCCCCCTCTTCCTCTCAGGCAAATTGAAGTATTTCATTTTAACAAAAACTAAGTAAATTTCGTATTATTTAAAGTTACCCAGTCACTGTGGCTAAGAATACTTTTCTGCAAAAGAATTTAAAACCAAATGTTATTTTCCTACTCTTTTTTCAATGGCCAATTTAATGATTAATCTGATGATACAGCACAATCAAAACAAAGTGTCACAGCATGGGGGTATTAGTTCCAGGCTTTGCAGAAGCAGAGAACTTTGAGTACAGGCAATTACCAGCCACTGAGGACAATCTGAGTGCTTTCCTATGTGCTCATTAACTCAATTTAGACAAATGAATAATGTCAGTAATTTCCACAAGGAGGTATGTACAGCCTTCTTTACAAAGTGGACATCTTACTGTCTCCTCATTTCTCTTTACCCACAGCTGTTTTTTCTCAGGTCTTGTTTCTTCATTTTGGAAAAAAAAGAATCTAAATCATTGGAAAATTTTGAAAGGACTCTGGTATCGGGACTCCCCCCGTATCATCTTTGATTCTGTGCCTTTCAAACTATAAATAATAGCTTCTCTTCTAAAAACCTTTCTCAATGAAGTTACATAGATATTTTTCTAGCCTCCCAGCCATCTCAGGAACTAACACTTGTTCATTCTGACTTGCAGTTACTTTTATATTTCCCTTACAAGTTTTATTTTGCATTTGTTTCCATCCCATCCCCTTTGGTGTCATCCCTACTGACACCACACTGTGTCGTTTCATCTGCCCCCTATTAAAACTTTCAGACATCCACACACAGATAAACTTTTTGGCAGAACTATAATACAGCACAACAGGATTATGTTGAGAGGTGACTTTTGGCCTAGGTAAAACAGGTGACACATTTGGCAACTGACTGCTTGTGGCAAAGTAAAATGTTTTGAGCGTGTGATCCCCAGAGCACTTGCCTGTGTGAGAGGCAGCAGTAAATATTTTCCTGAATACTCACAGGCATCTGCAACATATTCTGCTCCCACTGTTTTCATAACCTGACCTTTCATTTCCCATGCTCCTTCTTTCTTTTGACAGCATCTTAATATCCCACCTGACTCCTCACACATAGTCTAAAATCCCACTGAAATCATCTGCCTCCCACCACCCACCTTATGTTAGAGAGAACTTTTGTTTTTGCATGAGCATATTTTGCTTACACTCCTGAGAAACCTCAAGATAGCCTCAAACTGCTGTCCTTTAGGACTATCCACTCCCTTTCCACACTGGTTAAGATAAACAATGTTTGCAGAGGTCTCCCAGGTCACTCTCTTTCCCAAGGAAGCAGCAGTGAAAGGATTGTATTGTCAATTTTTGTATGAGACTGAAAAATCAAGCCCTGGTAATAGATTAAATAACTCAAGGGGTAATTAGTGAATTGATATTCGGTGTGGCTACTCACACTTGAGGGTTTATCTGGAGCTCAGGACACAAGTCTCACCTACACTGTTCCCCCCAGATTTATCGCCTCCAGAACAGAACGTGCCTTGTGATTGTCACCTTCCTCCTGATTCATCCACAGCCTAATAACTTACAATTAATACTTGCTTAATTACTCTCACTTAAAATTCACAATGCATGCCCAAGTCACTCAGCCCAGACAGCCAAGCACCCAGAGTATCTCCATTTGGGATGCATAACTGTGATTCTCCCCAAACCCCTTCTCTCCCACAATCTCTGGATTCTTCTCAAATCAAGGGCCATCAATGCTTATTTTGTTCCTTTTGCATTCATTCTGGAGCCACTCACCCAACCTGAACTGCTCCCTCTGCACAGCTGACTAATGACCCCTCTAAAATAAATAAGTCATTGCATATATAAATTTACATGTAGGATTTTATGTGTTGTCTTTCCAATGGGACCACACATAAAACACTATTAAAACAAATGACACACAGCATTAAATTATTCTACTTTAAAGGGTTTCAGACAGAAATCAGAGAATATCACAGCCTGGTTTGGGTTGGAAAGGACCTTAAAGCTCATCCAGTTCCAACCCCCTGCCATGGCAGGGACACCTGCCACTATCCCAGGCTGTTCCAAGCCCTGTCCAACCTGGCCTTGGACGCTTCCAGGGATGGGGCAGCCACAGCTTCCCTGGGCAACCTGTGCCAGGGCATCATCATAAAGATCATTACATCTCAAAAAATGTCGATTTACTTCTGTTTTGAAAAATACTCAGGAGTATTCAACCAATTTGTGCCTGTTAGTTACAGCTATTGAAATATTGAAAGAAATTGTGAGATTGTAGACAGAAATATCTACATACATATAATATTTATGTGAAAATAGGGAAAGCTGGGGAACTGGATAAAATATTTATCTCTTATGGAAAATCATTGAAAAGATCCTGTCGCTCTTCAGGACCAATGAGCAGTTATTTGCTATCTCAACCATGGTGAACTCCAGCTCTCTTCTTATCTTTCTGGGATTTGAGTTGCCTCAGATATTCAAGGCTGTGTTTTGGAAAAACAGTAGCATTTTACCACCAGAAGCCACGTTTTTCAGATTGCATTTTACAAATCAGATTGAAACGAGAGGAAAAACACCCTAAAGGTAAAGGCCTCCACATAAACCACTTCTTTAGCTTGGGGTTCCACGGTACCAAGCTTTGGAGGATCACTTTCTTTAAACCAATGATGATCAATAGGAGGCAGATGGCCGGGCTGTCACGCTGGATGGAGCTGTCTGCATGATAAGGTCAGTGCATCTGTCAGTGCAACGCTCCCCACCCGCACAGCTCTCTGAGGACAGAGCACCAGGATTAGGATGTGCACTGGAGGAATTACAGGAGGTTGCCACATCTGACAGCGTTCATCAAATTACCTCGCGCCACCTTGGCGGAGAGGTACAAGAAATAAAAGTGCTGCATTATGCTGTTAGTCAGAAGAATTTGCCAACCATTTTCCCCCGTGGGGAGGTATTTTCTTGCCTTCTATTTTCAAACAACATTTGGATGTGATTTCTCACAGACGGTATAATTTTAATGCACACCATACTGTGTATCAGCTATCAGTAAAGCTATTACCATAATTAAATGTCATCTCTTTGAAGGGGACAGAAATTGCAAGTTCCTGCTATATCATAACTGGTATTGTACAGCCACTTGTAAAATCATCTCTCCTGCTGCTCCAAAAACTCACTCTACAATAGCGGTGATTACCAAGGTACATTGCTTTTATCATTCCTGCTACTGTACAGACAGTGATATGCTGCATCATTGTGGGGAAAAGAATTAATACAAACTTGAACAGTTTTAAAACCAAGCAACTAAACCAATCTGTCCTCAAAGAAGGTTTGGAAATACCCAGATGTTTTCTTTGGTGTTTAAATGTCAGTTTTTTTTATAAGTACCAAATCACAACAGATAAAAACCCCCTCTTTTTTTTTTTTTGTTTCTAATAGCCTTAAAGCCTTACTTTGCTTTCCTAATATAATAATTAGTAGTAACAGAACCTGCATGACTCAAATGAAAAGAAACTGATGAATCTGTGTTTTTTTCCCCTAAGATATTTTAGAATTAGTAGCTCTGTGCTAATAGCCTGAGTACTAATAAATAATTAACCACAGAAACAGTTTAAAATATTCAAAGATTGTTTGAATGGGACACTTAGCCCATAATTTACACACAGTAAAATACTCAATAAAATTGTTTTCCCTTCATGTTTTTTACTTCATTGTTGCAAACAACAAAAGAAACCGTGAAAACAAAAAATTAAGATCATACATCCTCTGACATTAATAAATGCTCTCACCACATATGAAGGAAATTGGAGCTACACTTCACAGGTACATGGGTGTAATAACACTGTTAAAAAGCTTATTAGTATTGCCAGCTAACAGAAAGTTTTATGTGTGTTCCCAGTTGTCATGTATTTATTGAACTATATGGGTTTAACAGCAGAGTACCTTCAATATCCAATGTGTCTGCAATACAAAATATCCCAAATTTACAGACACTGCAAACCTTTTAGATTCATTATCAGTAATAAAACATGACTGTTAAGCTTTAAGAGATGCAAACTAGAGAGTTTTAGAGGAGCATGTGAGCTAGGAAAGGTGTTCATTGTATGCCCTAATCTCAAACTCTAAATCATCATTTAAATTTTATTCTCTGCTCAGCTGGCTTCTTCCTTGATAACAAATACAGCGAGTTCTCCAGGAAAATGCATTCTGAGGATCCAGCTTTGAGCTCCCAGCAGAATACCAAAAAGACAATTTTTGGTTCTTTGCACAAGTAAATATCCATTTATTAGTTGGAACATTCACTCTATGTTTCACTTGCTAATATGGTAAGAGACTGATGCCTCTTTTCTGACTAGTCTGAGAGAATTACAGCAACACTTGGGCTAAACTTCCAAAAGTTGCTCATTTTTCTGCGAGATAATCCACTACTGAACTAGACTAGTGGTGTTTTTCATTTCACTGACTTCAAACAGCTAAAAATATCTGAAGTAATGAAGAAAATTCATCCAAGAAAACCAGAAAGTCTTCGGGCTCTCTGGCACTCAACAGGATGCCTTCTAAGACAATGATGTGCCTGTGCCATTTTATTCATTGTGCATTAACATGTCTATGCAGAAATGCAAAATTACCATTTTAAAATGAACAAAAATACTTCCCACTGATACACCCCTCTAAATTTACAGCTTCCTGAAGAGCATCCGTGTATCCAATGAACTGAGAGATGAGCCTAAGGACTTTTCACGGGAGCAGGGGAGAGGGACAGAAGATGATTCACAAGTGCTGAGGACACAGAACACAGGAGGCCTCCCCAAAATGCCCCTCAAGCACTGATGGACAGCACAGGGAAGCACTGAAAGCATGCAGAGCATAAAAGCCACTCGGAGGAATTTATGGAAACTACATCACAATGTACAAGGCCTTTGCTAAATTCAGTAGAAAGGTTTGCCTTTGATTTCACAGCTTTGAAATGTAAACTGAAGTCTAAACAAAGTGGATGAAGTGCTGGGGGCTCCCAACAGCAGAGGCCTCCTGCACACAGCACCAGGGATTGCTTGTCACTTGCATGCAGCACTAAGTGTGGTTAAGATCTGAAAACATCAAAAACACATTTCATGCTTTCTTTGTTAACACATGAAGCTTCTGGTTCACACAACTACGGCCACTGATTTTGGTTGCTTTTGTTAAAGTTTCGTTTTAACCCTCTCTCCTAACACTTCAGAAATAAAATATCTACCTCATAATTTGGTAAGCATGCATATAAATTTCTTACTTCACTTCGTGCTTCCATTAATCATCAATGCAATACAAAGCAAGATAAAGACAAAACTTTTTCCAATTGTATCTTGTTACCACTGATTAGTCCTATTTGCCCTGAACAAAACAGGTTTCCTTTAATTTCCCATTTCTGCATGTTAAAAACTAATATAATATAATATAGTACACTATCAATAGTTAATATAATATAGTACACTATCACAGAGTGTTAATTTCTTCCCCCAATGAAGAATTTTAACAGTCTAGGGCCCATAATGGTCAGAGGACATTAAGTACTAAACATTATGTCAGTATTAAGATACAGAATCTAACTAAAAAGCAGGAATATGTTTTATTTTTACTTCAGTTTATTCTTGGAAAAAAAATCTTACAAGTGTTTCAGCTCCTCAGTAGGTATTAACTACAAAAAGCTTTTCAAAGGGGAAATGTTATTCTTCTCTGAGTTGCTTTCTTAATATAGTTCTCTCCACAGGAAGAGAAGTGAAGCTGGAATTTAAGAAAAAAGATATATTTTCTGTGATACTTGAACAAAGAAAACTGTTTGAGTACCCATTCACAGGTGGAGTGATGAGGCTCATACACAAAAGATAGTTTAACTTTATTAAATGGAGAGGTTGGGGATGCAGAAGATGTGCAGGGGAGACAAAAATGAAAAAGAAGAGACAAAAATGAAAAAGAATAAAGTATTTTCTCGAGTCAATAACCTTATTCCCTTACGTTCAGCAGGTATAATCCTGAAACACTGCTTGATAAATCAGTGGCTTAAATCACATTAAAAGACTGATGGGATCTTGAAATTTCAGGGAGATTATGGGACAGAGCAGGCAGCTGGATTCCAGGCAGACCAGCTGAAGCACTGATGGAAGCAGGTCACAGCTGGGCAGGACCTGTGCTGAGGGGACGTCTCCACACTCTGAGTTTTCCAATGCAAGAGGGGATTTTCAAGCTGGAATTGGAATGCCAAGGACATTGGCAGGACAGAGGATATTGGTGCTACAATGCTGATTGTCACCACAGCTTCAGACTCGAGCTCAGGTACAAATAACAGCACATCCACAGGAGCACGAGCTGCTGTCATTTGGAAAACCTGAAAGAACTGGATGAAATGCTCTGGGGGGCTTCCTTATGCAGAATATTGGGCTGCTAGAGCTGTTTATGGCTAAACTGGTGCTGTCTGAAGTTTAAAACCAGGCTCATGAAGCCTTCAGAGGTTATGATGCTGCTCAGATCCCGTTTGTAGCACAGCCATATCCCCATCCTCCCTGCTGCATTTGGTGAGCTGAACACTCAGGCTGTCTTTGACACTCACCTTGCTGTATTTATTCATCAATCAGCTCTGCAGCTTCCACAGAGGATTACTGAAAGATATACTGCACAGCCTTTAAATACTGCCTTGCTCTGGCTCAATCTGCACAGAAAAACCGTGTGAGATTTCCTCACCAGCTGGCAGGTAAAGGTTTGGGTCTGGCAGCTTTGGTAGACCTCCCTATCCCTAAGGTTTTTAGTTCACAGGATTTTTTTTTAAGAGCAGCAGCTCTTCTGGGTGTCATACCTTCATGGGGAAAGGAATGTCAGCCTGAACTTGGGATGTGGAGCCTGGCAAATACAAGAGGGACCCTTTATGGCACAGAGACTTTTATTTTCTCTGGGGATAAACACCCATCAATTTTGTTCGTGTTTTAGAACAAACAAATTACAACTCAAAAATCTGATCTTTAAGAGGCAAGGAAAACTACACATAATAATATCTTTAGACCCCACTAAGCAAACAAGCAGGCCATAAAAAATACCTATTTTCACATTGGGATGGGATAATCCTTAAACACCTCAGCAAGACAGA
>VZUA01090641.1:0-12175 GCA_013401035.1 Horornis vulcanius
ACAAATGAGGCTTTCACACAATTTCTGCATTGAGATAAATAAACACACGTTTTCCCAGCTTTCTAAAGGCAAAGGGCAGAAATTTGTACTTTATATTCTTTCATCCTGGAAAAAACCCCAAAATTTTAAATGTCGCAACACAATGTATTTATTCATATATAATCCAATTTCTTGGATCCTTATTTGTGCAGAACTTTGAGTAATTTCTTTTCGATGAAGGTGGTAACATTGCATCAAATCCTGTGGCAGGTCCTGTGTTTGGTTCACTGGATGAGCCTCAGTGAATTGCACAAAAATGTGAAGGGGTTTGGGGTTTTTTTGAGTGTTTCTTTGAGTAGTGGACCCAAATAATGTTCTTTGCTCACTGATTTATCATAAACTCTTGATTACGTGATGTTCCAAGTTCACATTTCACCTTGGTCATATTAACATCATAAAAGGTACCAAAGACATCATCCATTGCTCTGCAAAGGGGAGAACTTCATTTATTCTTATTTCATCAGGCAGCATTAACCTTGGCTTTTCTGAGTTCAGTTTGAAACTCAACTTGCAGTGGAAAGCAAAAGCAAAAAAAAGAAAGGAAACAAACAAGCATCTTCTTTTTCACGAGTTAAGAAACAACAACCAGTTAAAAGGAAACATTTTCTTTGTTCAAGTGGATTTGACTGCAGTACCTAAGGGACAGATCTGTGAACAGGCAAAGATGTTCCTCATGTCCCAGGTCCCACAGCATCAGTGGAGTTGAAGACCTTTTTCCTCTGTACTTCTTTCTCCCTGTCTCTTTAGAAAGTTTATGACTTCCAAAGACCTATCTGTGTGTCCTGGAATGTGATTTAAAATACAAACCCGTTAAAAAGTGACAAATGATCTTCATACCTCAGACCTCTCTGCATGTGGTATTTCTAATGAGATTCTGGGCTTCCTAGAGCAAGAGCAGTAAAATACTTATAATTCTTGCCCCAGACATTCAGGGATGACCAAAGACACCAACCCCACATCTAAGCTGATCCACAGATGATTACAATTTGTTGTTTGCTGTAAACAACAGCTTGTGGCTTCAACAGGGAGCAGCTACTGCAGGTGAGCTACAACGGGGTTTGGATAGATGACTGCTGTAGGGAAAAGTCTGAGGAGAAATATTTAATTACATAAAAAGATCAGTAGAAAAATCAGCAGTTCTTTTCTACTCCCCTCCTTTCTTGAGTCGTCCATCCCCCTCTCCCTTCCTCAGCTTGGTCAGGAAATTGCTGTACAACAAAAATCCACAGGCAGCTTCAGCTCCTTCCCCTCTCTTTTGACCTTTTCACAGTTCTAAGGGTTATTTAATGAGCTTAGAAAAATAATGCATCAGTTAATGGCAGAATCCCTGGAAGGGCAGCATTATCGAGATTCCCTTTCCTCCTCCTCACCCTCACTGGAGGCCCCATCACCCTCAAACTTCCACTTGCAGTTTTCTTCCTTGCATGCTTTAAAATGCCTTCAAATTAACACCACTTTATAAAATGGAGAAAGAGATCAGTGAGAGGCCTGGAAAGGAGCTTTTTAATGTTTTGCTGTGGAAAACATAGTCACAGAGGCTTGGTCTGGTTAGGCTCAAGAGAATGAGGTGTAATTTCTTTACCATCAGGAGACAGCCACACTATTATATCCCAAAAAGAGACATCACTATCCATTGTGAAATAGAGGGGTGATAGGATCACCGGCAGCCAAAAGATTGGTACCTCTTCACCCCTGCTATAAACAGCTCAGCAATCCAGGTAAAATTAAGAAAATTTGTTGTAATAAATCTAGACTCTATTTCTAAAAGCTGGAAGTCAATAATTCTGCTCTTTCTCCAACAGAGACAAAACCTATCACCCACAGGCACTCTGAGCAGCCCGTCCTTCTTGCCAAAATAAAACTTCCCATGATTTCCTGTGACACCTGAGCCCAAGCTATAATTCAGTGCAGAATCCAGAGACTCTGCACAGCTAGGACAAAGTATCTGTGGCAGGCTAATCCTCCTTNCCCTCCTTTCAAAATGTTGTTGGGCCTTAAATGCGAGACAAGGCTGGCTGTGAAGGTACCTCACAACATCAGCACGTAGGAACTTTGCAGCATCTGATCTAAACCAGGACTGAGCCTTCAAAACTGTGCACTTGCTCTTGCAGGTAATCTATAACACTGTGCAGGCATTTCATATAATATCCTTATAATAGTCATCCTTCATCTAAGAATTAATTGGGCCTTTCCATTTGCAGAGTCACCCACCATTCTTTAAGGATCTGAGGAACCAGGAGTGGATATGAGCCACCTTAGACCTCAGGTCAGGGTGAGGAGAGATACCTCTGAGCTGCTTCAGCACACCCAAGATCTGAGTCACACCCTGGAGGAGGCTCTTCACATTAATTAAAGGGTGTCTTTTAGTGTGATGTATCCCAAAGGTAATTACCTTCATTTAGTGTCTGTAGTTTGGTGGGAAGAATCTCAGCTTTTCTCTCTCCTGGACAGGCTTTGCACTCTTTTCTGGCTTTGAGTTGCCTGCTTATATTTTGCAGCTTGTATTTAATCGTGGCTTGTTGACGTTCATTTCTTCTGGTGTCAATGTTACCCTTGAGCTTAACAAATCATCTCCTTCCCTGGCATTTTGAATCCTTCTGTTCATCTTTTTCACATACCCCTCAACACTCTCTGTTTAGTAACAACAGTTGTTTACTTGTCTTAAAAATTCCAGTCTTTGCCTCTCCATCCTCTTGCTTATCCCATCAGTCCTGCTCTGTACCCACCTGCACCTGGATTAGTCTCCATTAG
Source organism: Horornis vulcanius (assembly GCA_013401035.1). Lineage (NCBI taxonomy): Eukaryota > Metazoa > Chordata > Aves > Passeriformes > Scotocercidae > Horornis > Horornis vulcanius. Next base: position 2,791 of record VZUA01090641.1, read on the forward strand.
ACATGGATGTCTGGAGCAGTGCCTGGCACTACAGATGAATGTGTACCAGGCTCTGATACAAAAATATTTCCATTTCTCTTGCTTTATTAGACACACATTACCTGAGGCATCTTAGATCTTGCCTTTCTGCAGTTCCATCACGTCCTGATCCCTCAGCACACCCTTCTCAGCTTGTCCAACATCTCCAGGTATTCCTCAGGCTCACAGACTTTGTTTTTCCTACACAGATTTCTCAGGTCAGTTGTCCAATGTTCATTTGGACAAATTCCACCCAGTTTATACCAGCTTTTCCCAGCACCAATCATCACTGGTGATTTCCATTATTAATGAAAATGTGAAGTTGGATCAGACAAGATAGTTGCTTGAAGAATTTAACTACTAACCACCCTCGCAGAAATACTTCCCTTCTTGGAGAAATTCTCTTTTTGTAACACTCTTCTGATCAGATTTAACTTCACTTTACCTACCTCTGTCTCAGTGAGAATTTCTCATATTATATGTTTCAAATGTTCCTGGCTGATTTGGACACAGATGTAAATTACACCAAATAGATAGAAATTAGTTAACTTCTCTAAGCAAGATACCACATTGTTCTTTCCTGATCTTTTCTCAGAAAAGGTGTTGTGATCCATCTGACACTGTTTTAATGACTCTGCCATTCCAAGTTGGTTTTGCAAACCACAGAGGTCACACTAATGGACTTGCAAATGCCTTGGTCATTTTTTCCTAAAATACATGTGCTTACAATTCTTGTGAAATAATATCAACCTGCTACTGCAGCAACACTCTGTAAAAGAGCTCGCTCAGAAATCAGAAACAAAAGCAGTTTGTTCCCCTCATCATTATCATCATATCAAGAAGTTTGGATTTTACTTTTACCTCAGCTAGAGTAATTTAAATGTCCATAAACTCTTTCCCATTCACACCCCGCCTTGCCACGGTAGTTATCAACATCCTCACTGAATTTGAAAGAAAATTATTCATTTTGTTTTGAGGACAAATGCAAATCACTTTCTAACTTGGTCCCATTCTTCCTGCACGGTGTCAGTGCTTCTTGTCTTATTATAAACTCCTTATTACTATGGGTAAGGAATTTCTACTGTTTGTTTTAATTTCCTCTACAAAGGATCTCCTTCACAAGGAAATTAAAACCTTGACATTTTACAAGTCTCACTTTATCTCCCCAGCTCATCTGAGATGTTGCTCTCATTGCTGATCAGTCCCTTTCATTATAGATTTACTCATCACCCAAGTGGATATCTGGAAAACTTTGATTTTTCTGTTGTCACAGGACATTTCTCCTTTTGACTTTCTAAATGCTCCTTGTCGTCTGATGGTTTTAATCTAGAGAATTGCACAAGAGATTCTGTTTTATCCCAGAATCTCCAGCCATTTCCCTTGTGTCAATGTAATCACTTACATTTGGAAATATTAATAGAATCATTTCTACAGTTAGAATAATCTTATTCCTCAGAAATGCTAGGGGAGGGAAAATAATAATAATTAAAAAAACGAGCTACTCCCTCTAATCAGAAATTTAGGTGCTGCCCAGGGTGTTGAGTGCAGCTGGAGGGAATTCTGTGTACCCAAAGGGTGGACACTGCATCACAGGTCAAGTTAATCCAAAAAACATGATTTTGAATATCAAGGTCAGATTTGCTCCTATACAGTGAGAGCAAGCAGAAGTACATTCATTCTTTCATGAATTACATAAGTTTACCCAAAATAAATTTGTAACATGTGGAGCAAGGACTTTTTTTTCCTAGTGTTCTGTACAGAGACAAATCTCACTTTAGTAGGTAAAGACATTTCCTGCCTCTTGGTCTTAAACTGAAATACACTTCTAAGAACTAGATTTAAATGAAGTTATTAGATGGGAAAAAAACCTGAGATCCAGACCAGATTTTAATTCAGACCTTATGCACCTGAATTGCTGTTTGTTTTTTACACTTTAAACATGGTTTACAGCCAGCCCACTGCCCCATAACCCATTTTACTTCACCCTCCAGAACCTCCTTTATTCTAGGACACAGATTGTTCAGAGCAGCAACTTTACCACTCAGCCCCCTCATTTTCATGTTTTCTGGGTTTCCCTGTTGAATTCTTGCAGTGGATACTTAGGCTATGCCTTGTTCACAGCCCCCCTCTGTTTGATGTCCTGGTGCACAGCATCTGCTGCACCCACGGGGCTGTGCCACGAAGGGCACGCACTGTAAGGACTGGCAGCTGAACTACCTGGGGGTTCCTGCTCCTCCAATTATTCTGCTATGAAATTCTCATCTGCAGTCTGCAAAGGGGAAACGACAGAGAGAAAAGAAACAGCTTTTCCCCGTCCACACTTTCTGAGGAGTCTGTCGTGCTAAGTACTGGCCTGTCTCCTCTCGTTTGTGTTAACAGTGTCTAAATCACTCTTTCAACTCACTGCCTTCCACAGGAGGAGCTGAGGCAGCAGCACAAATGGATCCTTAAGTACAAGGAGCTGGAGTAAGCTATTTCCATGTACACTTGGAGGTAAACACAACCAAAAAAAAAACTCCAAACAGAAAAAAAGGACTTTTAGCTTCATGTTTCCATATGTCATTTCCATTAGTGCAAGCCTAGAAACAAACCCAGCCATTTCTTCTTGTGTTGAGAGTATCTCCAAAGAGCTCTGAAAATGGTCTCAATCCAACTACCAAAAAAAAAAACAACCCAAAAAAACCCAACAAAAACCTGGAAAGAAAGTTTTTTTTTTCCCACCCCCCAGTGACCTGTTGATGTGGTGGTGTCCTAGCTGCACCTGTTATGGGTTCCTTGCTCTGATCTCAGAATGAACCACATGAAACTTGAAGCACAGTGGATGAGACCAAAGTCTGAGTTTCTCGAGTGTTTGTCTGGCCCTTAAGGTGTTTGCCTCAGGAACCAGAGCTCAGATGCAGCTGACAGGAGCTGTGGCTGCCCCCACCTTCATTCCAATCAGTAGATGAGTGCGAGGAGGAAAAGCTGTCACCCAGAGCTGTTGACACCAATGTCCTTCAACTACTTCCTATTAACAAGGGAAAAGGAAACCGTGAATGGGTCAGCAGCAGAGATTTGGGGCTTTAATCTGGCCACTAATTCGACCCAGCTCAACAGCAAGGCAAGGAAAGGCATTCCTGGGCTCTTGCAGCCTCAGGTGCACTGTGGGACCTCTCTCTCCGTGTGGCTGTTGCTGCTGGAAGCTCCCACTTTGCAGTGATAGTCACCAAAAAGGAGACCAAGGCTGCCTACAGGTGCTCTTGCTAAAATTGCTTTCATTTAGAACTATTTATCAGCATTTTCACGCCGTTTTTCAGCCACTCTCCTCTGCAGCTCTGTGCAATGTCCCTCCAAGCCATCACCTGATAAAATATAATGCAAGAGGCAGGGAAATTCAATTACATCAGGCTGGCTGTGCCAGTCCCAGCTTTCTGCTGGGCTTCAAAGGGGAAGGGATAACAGGGAGACAGATTTTGCAGGCATGTGTGTGTAGTAATTTCTGCTGCTGATCTCTCAGAGGCAAAGTGATTGCTAAGTTTGCCCAAGACGGAGAATTTAACTCCTGGGATATGACCCATTGCAGAAGCTGAAACTTCATTTCAGTCCCACCTGAGTTCACTTTTGAGGACTCCCATTAGGCAAATTTCACCCTTAAACTCAGCTGAAAGTGTTCAGAGATTAAATTTAAAACCGTTCTTTGATTTGAGGTTGAAAGGTTTTAAAATATCTTTAGTCATAGCACCAGGGCAAGTAGGGAAATGGGCACATCTTGCCTATCTGTCATTACACCCAGGTGAGTAAAAGTTGTGAAAGTCACAAGTTCTCTCTGCATGTGTGAAATTAATGCCTGGAAGTTGAAGACCAGACAGAAGAAATATTCAGTACTATATCAGCAATATGCATGAGCTGGATTGGATCAGCCCTCTACCCTTACAAACTGGCAGGACTTTCACTTCCTTGCCATTGCATGCCAGGGACACAGGAGACTGCATGGAAATTCCAGGGCAGAGCTGTGGTCCTGGTGTAATTTCCAAAACCTGCAATGTTTCTCTGGAGATATTTTCCTAATTCATGGCTTTCAGTGTACAGCAAGATAAAAGCTTTCATGTTATGACATCTCCTTAAAACCCCGTGCACAGTGCAGTCCTGTGGCTCTCTTCAAACTGTTTTTTCAGAATATATATGTATGCATACATACAGTTTTTCCCCCCCTGTCCTTTCAGTAATTATTTTTGTTCCAACAAAATCAGAACAAGCAGAGCAGCTACAAATATCTCAGAAGCTTTTAGAGAGCAGGCAGCAGCCCACACACCAAGCTGCTTGGAGAGGAAAGGCTGGCATGATGAGACTGAGATGCATCTTCCCCACGGAGAGCTGGAGCTGGGTGTGATGAGGCTCCGTGTCCCCTGTCCTGGATTCCAGCTCCCACGGGCCTGTGGATGCAGCACTGGGCACAGCATGGGCCATCCCCACCTGGTGGAACCCTGGAGGCTGAGGATTTCAGGCTTTCTGTTCTAAAAGGCACTGACCCCCAAGCAAACCCTGCATTTGAGCTGAGGCCATGGAGAAGCTTCCAAAATTGGGGGACAACACTGAGATGATGGGTGTGTAGTTTGAATAGAAGTGTGTGATAGCACAGGGTGCAAAACTTATAGTTTAAGGTTTTGGTATATAGTAATATATATACAGCTAGATGGAGGATTTAGGGTATAGGCTAAGTTCTTCTTTCACCTTCTTCTTCACGGGTTTGGCTGATGTGTTGTAACTGGGTGAAAATGTTCACATTGTGGACCCTGGGTATTTGGTTATTGGGTTAAAAGTAAAAATAATATAGGTGTCATCTCATTATTGGATAATTTATGCTTAAAGGATCTTGGAAATAGTTAGAGACACAGCCATTTTCTACCTTGTTAGCTAGAGCTCACAACTCATGAGATTGTATCATAGATAAGAATTAATAAACATCTGAGTCCAAACACGAAACTGCGACTCCTGAGCATTAATCCTGACTCTGACAGAAGAAAAGAGGATAAGAAAACCCACACCCACCTTGCTGGAGTGGCTCCGTGGGGGAAGATAGGGAAAGGGGCTAGTGGGAAAACAGCATTTGGCTTCCAGGGCATGAAAAGTGGGAGCTGCCAGCATTTCCTGCACAAGGTTCAGGGTAAAGCTGAGAGCATCCCTCGCTCCTGCTGCATGGGACCAGACAGGCAGGAGCCTACAACCTGGAGAGCCACGTCCAAAGGGTGTTTGAGCATCATGCCAGAGAGGCTGTTGCATATTAGAGCAATGGACCCTTTGGCACTGATACAGATGGGAAGGAAGGTCTGTTGGAGCAGGGCCAGAGGGGATGAAAAAGATTATTGGAAGGCTGGAGCAGCTCTCTGATAAAGAAAGTCTGGGGGAGTGGTGGTTGTTCACCCTGGGGAAGAGAAGGTTCTGGAGAGGCTTTATAGCACCCTGCAGTAGTGACAGACAGGACAAGGAGAGATGGCTTCACACTGAGAGAGAGGATGGGTAAAATCTGGATATTGGGCAGGAATTGTTCCCTGTGAGGGTGGGCAGGCCCTGGCCCAGGGTGCCCAGAGCAGCTGTGGCTGCCCCTGGATCCCTGGAAGTGCCCAAGGCCAGGCTGGACACTGGGGCTGGAGCAGCCTGGGACAGTGGAAGTTGTCCCTGCCCATGGTAGGGGTGGAATGAGATGAGCTCTAAAGTCCTTCCAACCCCAACCATTTTAGGATTTTATGATTCTGTAATAGCCCAGCTGCATTCCAGGGAGGAGCCTCTTGGCTGAGCCGTGTGCTCTGTGCCTCTGCTTTACAGCCAAACAGCAGCCCAGAATCTCTGACTGTGAAACATCTGGAATAACCTCGGGTATCTTCTGCCAGGAGCTCCCCCAGCCAAGCTGCACATGCTGCTGACTAATTCCAACTGCAGCACCCAGAAGTGCAAAGTCTTATTACTACTGTCCATGAGCTTGGATAAATTTTGGAAGAGCAGCTCACACACCACCATGCTCCAGGATGCAAACATGGTCAGCCTCGGGTCCTTCTGAATTTTTAGGCAAGAAAACTGCTCTTTGAATCCGTGGTGATACAAGAATTAACTCAGCCTCACCTACAAAAATTCAAGGACACTGAGATGTTGTGCATTACCTACTTGTGACACGGCTTAAGCACCTGCTTAATTTTGGGCTGGTTCTCAGAATTTGCACAAAAGCCCTTTTATAAGGGGTGTTTTCCTGCCCTGAATGTCAATGCATGAGCAGCTACATAAAATCAGTGTCAGGAAGAGAAGAGAATCCTCTGTGGGGAGAAAAGTTTTTGGAAAAGCAGGTGTAAAGGATCCAGTGCCTGACGCTAATATTCCACTTTGGAAAGCCAATTTATTAAATCTACAGAATTGCATATTCTGTTATGGGAAAGCAGTTGTTTGAATAAATATGTGTGAGGGAAAACACACACACATACAAACTCTCACACATGAGATATTGATTCAAACTGTATTTATGATTCCTCAGACCTTTAAGAAATTGATTTTAGACTATTCTCCCTTTTTTCTGTCTCACTCCAGCTGAAAATCAAAGCTCAGTGTAGGATCCCTTAAAGAATTTTTTTCTGATACAGGAAAAAAGAAAATTTTTTAAAAAACTCTTTTTTTTTTTTTTTCCCCAAAGTTTGTGTGGATAGGAAAAGAGGGCCCAAAATCCTGTGGATTTGGTGTTCAATATTCTGTCAACTGACTTTTCAAAGGAATAGAAATCTTAGAAATGACATTTAAAAATAAGCAAGCAAACAAACACAGCTCCACTTCTTTCTTTCCTGTTCAAGTAAAGTATCATTTTTTTTCAGTAAATTCTGACAACTTGATTTTGCCATTCTCTTTCTCCCCCACCAAAGTCTTCCCTGGAATTCACTGTTCTCATTAAGACTTTATTTGTCTTTTTTTTTTTTTTCAAGAGACTTACACAAACTAAAGTTACAAAACAGCCCCTGTGCCAGCCATCTGCACTGGCACATATCTGCCAAGCTGAAGGCAGCCTGAAATTCAGGCTTTGGACCTAAATAAACAATCCGTCTTTATTAGGCAAAGCACTCGAGAGTTTGCTCAAGTTTAAGCACAGGTTTCAATGGAAAGACAGCAACTTTGCTGAACTTTAATGTTCTGACAGTACCTGTTTGTGCTTGGAAGGAGTTTGTCCTGTCAGCTGGTGTCCTGGAAGAACTGCATGAATCCCAGGGCACCACAAACTCAGCCCCTGGTGTCTGACCACAGGAAAGTATTCCCTGGGCATGGAAAGATGTGCCCCACGAGAATAAATTTTCAGGGATGAACCTCTGACTTCCTCCAGCTCCTCCTCCCATCTTCTTCCTTTTCATCCCCCCCTTGTGCTTTCTGCCCAAGTCAGTGTCTTCCCCATCGAGGGGATCCCGTTCATTTCATTCCAAGCATCAAGCACCAGCTAATTATAAACCAAACACAAATTAAACCCATCTTCCCATCCTCCCCTCCGAAACCCCTAATTGCCCATTACCCTGCATTGTGCTCTGACACAAAAGTAATTCTACTAAGTGGGGAGTTTTGTTGTTGTTTTTTTCTTTCATAAAAACTGTTAATTTGCTATTAAATCTCTTGTTGAAAGACTAATAGCCTAATGAATGCATTAAACGTGCAAATTAGGGTTTTTTTACTGCATTACTTTGTGGAAGATTGAAAGGATCCCATACATCATCGTTGGCTCAGTAGGATTTAATGAGGCATTAGACCATCCTCTGTCTTGGAGGCCAGACGTATGAATGATCCCAGAATTGTGCAGGCAACACTTGTCCCAGGTCCCTCTCCTGCTAGGGACATATATTTTCCCCTTGCCTGTTTCTTCTCCTGTCACTGCTGATGTACGTGAAATAAAAATGTAGTTTCCAGATCAGTTTTATAATGAAAAGTAGCCCATTGCTGATGACAAATGTTGTTTACAGTCACTAGAAAAGAGGGTGGAATGGCGAGTGAATATATTAGAGGAGGAGAGGATAGCTTTTATATTCATTATACTGCCATTTTGGGCCTGTGAAGACACATAACCTTTCCCTCTCTCCCTCCATCATACAGTCACTTTCAGATGTCTACATTAAAAGAAAAAGCTGCAGGCAGTGTGCTTTGCATTACCTGCTATCAATGAAGAAGACATTTTCCACCAGTCAAATAGGGTTCCTTGTGGGAATACTTTCCCCCTAAACACCCTAACCGAGGTTTTCTGGATGCTTTCCCTCCTCTGCTCCTCTCCAGGCGTTTTTCCTGCTTGACACAAAAGAAAATCTGCAGAGGATAGCTAGGAAAAGGCAGTGCAAAATCCAGATCCTTCCCAGTGGGAAAGGAGGGTGGTGTGGCATGGAACAGACTCCCCAGGAAGTGGTTGGAGTCACCAAAGCTGGAATTGTCCAGAAAATGAGTAGATGAGGCACTTGACAAGATAATATTCAGTCAAAGGTTGGACTTGAGGATCTTGGAGGTGTTTTCCAACCTTAATGATTCCATGATTACACGCTCAGAATGATCCAGGACAGCAGCAACCCTCAGTGCCTACATGAGGAGAGGGCAGCCTCTTCAGAGAGGGTTATTTGGGAAGATTTTTAGACCTCTGTGGCCTGAAGTGGAAGTCACAAGCCTCATCTGCTCAGGGGAGAAATTTGGTAACCTGAGCTGTACAAAAAATTCCATTTGAGCTGTGGAAAGCCTGGTGGGGACCTTGGTTGGAGGAAGTTTGTAGAACCTTGAAGGTTTCCAGCATGGGACCAGGAAAACACTGCTCTGGAGAGCAAGATTTTGAGTGTGGAGAGTTCAAAATAAGAACAGATATGCAGGAGAATCTCTCCTCTGAGGCCTGGTAGACTTTCTCTGCTCAGGGAGAAGTGAAGACAAAGGGAGGATGAAGTTTGTGGAAGAAAGAGCTTTATCTTGGCAACAGCAAAAAAGAAACTTTATTTTAAGAAAAGTTAGAGGAATTAAATTCCAGGAGAGGAAGGCACAGTTTTAATACTTTTGAGCTTCTGTCTGTTAATTAACAGGGGAAGAGGTCTGTGGAGAGGAGGCTGCAGGACAGCCATGAGCTGAGACGTGCTGGAACAAACCCAGAGTCAGACAGGCTGGCACCCATCCCACCCTCTTGTCTTTACTTGTAACTGCTCTCTGCCATGATCAAAAGGCTGTCAGATACTAATAAAGTCTTAATGCATCATCTCTCATTCGCACTGACTCATGTGAGACATCCTGGGCATCCAAGTTGAGTGGGTCAGGTTCCCCAGCTCTTTCTGTAGCCAGCAAAGAAGGATTAGCTCGTCCAGATTTGGAACAGATAAGTCAGAATCCTGGCATGGATTCCTTTTTTTTTTTT
>VZUA01090676.1:4516-16996 GCA_013401035.1 Horornis vulcanius
ATAACCATTAGCATGACTTGATACTGTTAGAAGTTTGGATACATTCTCAGGTGTAATTCAGGGTTTTAAATATTGTATGTGTGAAAGGTTTTATAACCCAGCATTTGGAAGATAGCAGCATTACATTTCTTTGAGCAGTGTTCTGGGAGTAATGATTTGTCACTGTAGCCTTGTTACAGGGCCTCTAGAGTGAGCATCTTCTCACCTCCTCCTGGATTGCTGTATCCTTATGTAAGGACCATTGAAAAATTCATTAAGCACCTTCCCTTTTGTCATTGCTTTCTTTGAGGGTGAGTTCACTGCAATCTGCATGCAGAAAGTTTTTGGTGACCTCAGTTATTGATTTACACTTATAACTTCCTTGCAGTGGGGGCGGAATTGGGGAGTGAATGTAAGTGGTTCCCTGTCCTGCATCTGCTACTGATTTACTCTGTGACCTTTGGATAATTACTTCAGCTTTCTGTGCCTAAGCTCACTATTTGTACAGTGAGGTCAACGGTGCTTCCCACCCTCACTTGTAAAGCTTTTCAAGTTCAGTGCTTGAAAACCACAAGAACAAAGCACTGTCATGATTCATAATGGCATTACTCCCTTTGTACCAAAGTCCTATATTGAACTAACAACAGTTGGGCTGGGGTAAGAGTGGTGAATCAAGTTTGTTGTCCTTTTTCTGTTTTTGAGATACAAAATAGCCATAAGAAGTATTCATGCAAAGTGTCAAACCATTTAAATTCCAGCAGGGTTTTGTTAGATTCTTCAGGGTGCTGCCTCTGAGCCCTGCTTCTCATTTTGGTCCTAAACAATGCCCGGAACACCAGGTGACACATAAGTTTTCACATTTAATTAAACTGAGGGTGCAGGAATGTGCCCAAACTGTGCACTGACTGCTTAGTGGACTTCTATCCATGCTACAGTGCTGATCTCAAGTGTCTTAAGTCAGTCCAAGAGAGAAGAATACACAAACAAAAAATTCCAATGTAATATGTGTTGAAAGAAAGTGCACCTTTAAATTTATCAGGCAGTATGAAGGCAGGCAGTGATTCTGTAATTCCACAAAGCCCTTTGAGAATTTGATGTGAAAGAACAGCTCCAGTTGCGAAAGCGACTTTCTCAACTCCTATTCTCTGTTTAGCATTTCCTCAGTGACAGAATCCCTTTGCAAGGGTTACAGAATCTGTGCTGTGCAAGATGAGCCGGCCTGGTGAGTGGAGGAGGATACAGGTGGCTTTGGATGTGGTTGTTTCCAAAGGCAGTCTCAGATGTTGGGTGTTAGGTACCCACAGCCCTGGTGATGCTGCAATACAACATTTCACACTTCACTCAACAAATGGCCTCTGGTAATGTGCACTGTATTTGATTCCTCTAATACAGAGGCATTTGTGCCTTTTCCAACAAGTCATTAAAGGACTAATGCCAGTTTAAGGTGACAGAGGAAGAAAAAAATAACTGAGCCCAAATTGCCCAAAATCAGGCCAATCCACCAATAGATAATTCAGGGCCAAAGTGCTGACTATCATGCGGATTTCAGTTTCTTAGGGACACATGCAAGATGACTAAAGTCTGAACTTCAGGTGATTTATGTTTCAGACAACATTGGTTTTGTGAAATTTCTGAGTATTTGCACAGAATTGAAAGAAGCTGGTTTGATGTGACATTCCACTGAAGAAACGCAAATCATTAACTCAATGTCCAGGATTAGCAGCAGAAGCTGTAGAAAGGGGACTTCCCCACGGATGTGAGNTACTGGTGCTGGCTAGGCCGTGAGCTAATGACCAGTGAGCACTTAGTAAGGTTCATTTCATTATTGTTGCAGTCAGTTGTTTAAAAAGGTTAGGGGCATGGGAAGTAATCTTGAAACATGTCAGCTGAGAGGGATGTATCCTTTGAAGAACACATGGAAGGATACTGAGTGATAGCTAAAGACTCTGTGTTAGTGAGACCTGAGGTGCTTCATCCTTATTTCTTTTATGAACTTATTTTTTAAAGCTTGTTTTAGGACATAATTGAGAAGAGGGCTCATAGTAGTTGACAAATACTGTACTTGGTAAACGAGTATATATTAAGAATGATTGAAGATAATCAGAAGACTTCTGANACCTAAAGCATGCATTGTAACTTGTTTGGTACAGAAGTTGTTACCTGGCGATTAACAGTAAATGGGTGAAATGAGAATGTAAGAGCAGAATGAGAAACAGGGAGATGATGTAGCCATGCTGTGTTAATACTTGTGAACTATGATAAAGCTATCTCAGTAGATACTCCCAGAAGAATTCATCCAGGTTATTGTTTCTTGAGAGGGTAATCTTCTGAGATAGGCATTGTGAAGAATATCTGTAAGTACATGGTAAGAGGGCTTTGTGGATATCCAGCATTGATATTTCTCTCAAACTTGGAAGAAACTCAGTCATTTACTCTATAAGTAAGGGTAAGTATGTGCCTTTGCTACACAGCGGGTGTCTTCAGTTTGCCAAGTTCAGCTGTCCATCAAAGATGAGATCATTTAATTAAAAAAAGGCTTTTATGCTTTTGTGGTAAGCTGTAGAGAGAATGTGGGTAGGGAATAAAATGATTGGAGGAACAGTAGAAAGTATGCAGCAGGTCAATGAGAAGTCCTCTGTAATGACAATAATTGTTGGGAACATTTTAAGATACACTTAATCAGTATTGGGGTTATAAAGATTTAATATCTGACAGGCAGAGATTTCTAGATAGCCATGATTAGAGAGCTTGTTTAGGCAGTGGAAGATCTCTGCTGAACTAGTGAAGAATGAGTTAGGGTCTGACTGTGGCCTAATTTCATATCTTTAAGATTTTGGAGGCATGTTGGGATTTGGTGTTGCAGTTACGCTGCATTACTGAATTGAAATTAGTTTTTCATACATCAGAAGCAAGTACTACACACTTGTAGTTTTACTGAAATATTAATACAAAAAAGCCCTTTCATTCCTCAAATGCTCTTAAAATGTTTTTTCTTACAAGATAATAACTGTAACCTAACAATTTTATATGCATAACCTTTTGTAGACCAGGGAGCATGTGCAAGCAGAAATGGCAGGTTGTAAAAAATTAGTGTGGTTGTTTATATTGTGTTAGTGTTTAGAAGCTCAAGCTCCATTCTTTTAGATATAGCATGAATACTAAAGGAAGATAGGGATTTCTGGCCCATGCTGCGATTTTGCAGAAGCTCAGTTTGATGCTCACATCTGTGTATGGGCTCTTTACTGGGCAGTCTGGTGGTGTTCTGGGCAACAGGGTCCTGAGCCTGGAAATACATACTGACAGACAAAGGAGCTGTCAGGTTTTGTGAACTGCTGTAGTAAGCTAGAAACAAAATTCAGATTTTCTGCTTTATTTGTGTCACTGCAGAGGTGTAGGAAAATGCAGGGGCCACAGTCATCAATCTTGGAGTGCTTCAGGAAGGTGCTGCACATGTAAGTAAAGCAGAGTTCCTGTCCAGTTTATCATTTGGGGTGCAAGCAACAGAGAAATTAAAGAAAAATATGTAGTGGTGATAGCAGAGATGGAAAGACAAGGATGACCACAGAGCATATTGCACTATGCTTGCTGGGAGCACAGTGGTGCTCTGTGCCTACCTCACAGTTATCTTCTAGTAGTAGTAACTGGCAGCTGTTGTTAGCCCTAGCGGGGCTTGCTATTCTGATTACTATTTTGCTTTTTTCCCCCTCAGCTTGGATTCCCGTGTAATTTTAGCAATATTCTTATGGAGAACTGTTAGAGCAAGATAGGTAGCAAATGTTTTATGGCATCTCAAATTTGTTCTGGAAAATGGCTTAAAGTGTTCTCTTTTAACCTGAGCACTTAGTACAATATTTGTAGCAATCAAGAATGCAGGAAGTGGGTATGCTTTGTAGCAGAGTTAATGAAGAAGATTTCAGTGTGTGCAAACCTTTGGCTGCCATTATGTTAGAGCTCAGAAGGTGGTTATTTTCCTGTTTTTCCGTTAAGTCCCCTGCTCAGGCAGTCTTGCAGGAGCATTTTCTGCATGTGGCAGATGAGGCATAGAGGAGAGGGCCTGTGGGAGATCACATGCTGGGTCACCGGTGAAGAAACAGGATCTTTATTTGCTGTTTGTTATCAGAAATGAATTACTTGAGGGCATGGTTGTGCCCTGCTTTGGTCAGGTATCCCCTGAACAGGCTGATATGTTGTACCACATAGTGGTGTTAGCTCAGCTCCCAGAAGCAGTAGAGCTGCATCAGTAATTAGTTCTTCTCAGCGAGCTTAATTAGCAAGCTCAAGCAGATACTGCACTGACATGGATACTTAACTTCTGTTTCCTGAGCCAGCTTAAGTATGTGTGCAAGAGCCAAGCTCTGTGCAGTGTGAACTTAAAGTTTTGCCATCTTTGCTTTATTTCATTTACAAAACAGACCTTAAATCTCCTTTTAAACTTTTTTCCTCAAACTTTTTCTACAGGCAGTGACTTTAGAGGTCCTTTTAATCTATGTGAATAAGGAATAAGTACTGCTTTAAACAAGGCCCACCCATGTCTGATTAGAGAATATTATTTTTGATTAAAATCCATTAGTTAATTATTCAAATAATTTTTTGTTGCTTTTATTACTGTTTTTTAAATCAAACCCCATTTCAGTCATCTTTTTAGGCAGGAGATGATATATGTAAAATGATCTTAGTGTTTATTTGAACATCCAAATGCAATAAATCTGCTCAGTATTTCAATAGCATGCTTATTAATAGAACATATTATTCAGTTCGATATTGCATTGTCTTTAAAATTTAGCAGAGCATTAGTAGTAATGAAACTAGTTTAAATCAATACATTGCTGTTATGAGCCCATCTCTGTGAGGAAGAAAATTCAAAATTTTGCCTGTAGCACATTAACTACGTGATAGTTGCGCAAAGAGATCCAAAAGGAAGGTTTTTCCTTTCGAACTTATAATTTCTAATTTAGGATGTGTGCAGATCACAATATTTTAATGTTAGTTTTAATAGAAATCTTTTCAGAATTAAAAAAAATCCCAGAAAATACTTCAACTGCTTAGAATTAAATTTTGGTCTCACTGTCAATAATGAAAAAGCTCCATCTCACTGGAGCAGGCTTTGCAACAATACCACATGCAATGACTAAATTGAGTATTGTGAATACAGTCCAGAAAATATCACAGATATTTTCTTATTCAGTTGCAGAAATTGTGTGAAAAAACAAGTGCGCAAAGAAAAACTAAAATTAGATTTAACATTCTCAGCTTGGCAATTGCACTCTTCCATTAAATGTATGGGCCAGAATTTTTATACTTAGATGTCTAAAATTAAACCCTCGAATAAAAGACCTGATTGTAGAAAGTGCTTAAGCACAGTGTTTGTAAAGAGATACATGCCCTCATTCTGATAGTTTAATTTTAGTTTTCTTGGTGGGTTACTGTCACTTCATTTAACTCAGTGTTGCTACAGAGCAATGTCTTGTTATCTTGACTTAGGCTGGTTGAGTTGAATGGCAGTGATTGCAAGCATCTGCCCTTCCAGCACATCGACTCAGGTGGGTGAAACTGTGTCTTATCACAGAGTATTTACAGGTAAGGAGTCAGAGAGAAGACCAGTTAAAGTCAGACCACTCATTCCTTCTAGGATATTCTTAAAATATGAACTAACCTGCTGTTGCTGTGAGGAAAAGCTGCATGGTTTCCACTTTTGAGAACTAGACTAACACTATACACAAGTTGATTCTCCAGTTTCTAAAAGGCAGTTTGGGGTTGCATCTCAGTAGTGTTTACTAAGAATGCTTCCATATTGAACACTTGGTGGCTTTTAATGTGTTTTTTGTTGTGTATTGCTTACAATTTTTTGCATTGATTTCCGCTTACTTAAATCCTCCAGAAATACCCACTACCCTCCAAAAATCAAATCAAAACAAAATAACCCACACGAAAAGCCTCAATAAAAAACTCCAAACACTCTCTCACAAAACTTCAGAGATACTGCAGAGGAAGCAGTTTGCTCCTCTTCTCTATCATCTTCCACCCAGGGAGCTGAAGATCTTCAGCCAACATTGCTTCACAGTGCTTTTGTGTGATGGGTAAGTAGTAAGTGTTGCAGACGGGTAACTCGAGTCATGGGTGGGTTGAGTGATTTACTGTTTAGATATCAGTGGAAGAGACAGATGAGAGACAACATTTCTGCTTGTGAACTTGCTAGCTCTTTCCCCTTCTTAAGATGTTGAAATGTAATGAAACTTAAACATTTTTAAACAACTTCCAGATTAAATTTTAATAGGAATGAAAAATGAACAATATTCTTACAAGTAAGAAATGGTCTTCATTATTTTTTAAAGTCCATATCATAAGGAACAGCATCATTAATAAGAGCCTTGAGTTTTTTTATATTATGTACACTGTTCAGATAGAAATTTAACAGGGAATTTTAATGAAATGATGGCAGAAATCACATTTTTATTACATCCCTTTGCAGAATATTTCCTGTGAGACCAAGATAGAGAGAGGCCAAAATTAATGGCTTTTCATAGGAACTCAGTGATAAGTTATGGAAAGCTTATAGAGATAATAATTTTAGGCTGCTGTTTGGATAGCTAAACAGCCTTATGGAGAATTGCTGCTTAATAGACATATCATGGGAATTAAAGATATTTGGATGTTAATTTGTATACTTATTTTTGGTATAGAAACACATAGAAAAATTAATTTTACAGATATTTTGCCTGCTGGTCTGTAGAGAGAGGGAAAGAATTCACTATCAGATAGTTCCTGTCACTTGACCACTTAAGAGAACACGAGAGTTGTTAGGGGGCTGACTCTCTTTCCTTTTTTCTTCCCTCTTGTGGTTTTTAATCTGAATCTAAGAGAGCATAATAAGATCTTGCCATGGTTTTGTTCTCATTAAAAATTAAAGAAATTGTTATTTTGGGAAATTAGAGTTATGTTTAGGGAAAATGAGCACCAAAAATATTTATGAAAATCTAAGCAATCTAGCATATTATGTTGACTTAGAGTTGAGCTTGTATTGCCCACTTGGCAAATATATTTTACCATATTGCTGTACAACTATAATAATAAATGAACATATACTAAAGCCCCCATCTACAATGGCAACTGGCATTTTAAAAGCACTTCACGTGCTCAGTTTTCTGTATTTTAAATGCAGATGTTCATCCAAGTTTTAATACCAATGGGAGGCCCTGTTCAAAACCTGCATTAGAGTGAAGCACAAGGTGGCAATAAACTTAATTCGAGCTTTTATCTTTCTTGGTTCCACCTCAAAGCTTTTAAATATTGCAGTTCTGAAGTGCGAATTACTTTTGTGTTAGTCATTTCTGCGAACACCTGCGAGCGGCTGGGTTTAATTGGCCTACAGCTGGCACTGACTGTATGTGCAGGGGCTGGGGGAGGCACTCCTGATCGGCTGCCTTCGCGGAGGGCATCATTATCTCCTCGCCTTCCTTTTCAGCTCCCTTTTTTTTTTTTCCCTTTGTCTTATATGCAGGTTAGAAAGGTTTAGGGATTAGGGATGGAAAATAGAAGAATCTCCAGCGAGATTTGATGGCTCCTGGATGAAGTAATTTCAGCAAATATATCTGTATGCATCAACACCTTATTGAACAAGTCAAGCAAAGATTTGCTAATCTTGTTAGTCAATTTGCAATACTTCTGTGGCTTTCTTAGAGGACTGTGCCAAGGGCCAGGGGGGCTGGAGTGCACGGTAGTGACAGCAAGACAGAAGGAGGGAATAAAGATTTTAAAAATCCCTTCCCCATGTCAGCTATTAGCAGGTTAGTGGAAGGTGTCACCTATTTATGGCCGAAAAGAAATGAGTACAGTTTTGTGTATAGACGTTTTTGGAGGGATGGCTTTGCTTTAGTAATAGATGGTCTCACTTTCATTGAGACTATCTGAATCTCAGTGACTCAGTTTGAATTATCAGACATCTTGTTTCCGTGAGTGTTTCCGTGAGTGTCTTGTCCTTCAGCTTTGAAATAACTGTTGCTCTGCTTATAGTTGATTTTTAAGCTGATTTTCAGAATTAGATACTGGCATGACAAATCTTCTCATTTCATACAAGAAACTACTGCTGAGTGCTTGATTAGAAGTTAAGAGGAAGTAAAAAGTTCTTTACCAGTTTCTGCTTTGTAACAGAACAGTACATTGTTCTCTACCTGTAGGCTTCCCTGAACTTTACAGATGAAGTTGAATTACATAATCTTCTATTGAAACAGAATGAGGGAAGGGAGAAACACAGTCAAATCACTTGAACTAAGCCAAAATATCCTAAAGGTCATATTTCCCAGTGCTAAGAAGGAGAAAATAGTCTTTATATGGAATATATTATTTACTACAAGAACAAAACTGGAGTTTTGCATCTAAATTGAAAGCTGAATCTAAAGTGAAAGCTGTGAGCAGCCACAAGCCTATAAATGCAGCTTTTGAATTATAATAGGCTTCGTAGTCTTTGTGTGTCCCTTACAATCTGTAATTTGTAGAAGGATGTAGTTTGTGAATCTGGTGACTTTACTGCATCCTTTTTGCCAGGTGTATTTCCATTAGGGATTCATTGTATGTTGCCTATGAGGGGCCTTTGTGCCACTGCATTGTGAATCCCCTGTGCTTTGTAGCTTAATGGTCTTCTGCTAGGTGAGACTTAGCCTAGAACAAAAAAGATTGCTTAAATAGGCATGAAAACTAAGGAAATGCCTCTTCACTTTCCTATTAAAGCAGCATATATATTACTCTAGCTAAATTTCTTCATTTACATGGGTCACAGTCTTGTTGATTGACTTTTTTCCAGCAAAAGGCATACAAGTATTATTTTTGAAAAAAGGGAGTTTCAAAAAATAAATGCACACTGGGTGCAAAGTGAATACTGAAGAAATAAGGTCAATTAATAAAATCCCCTAATGTTAATCCTTAGTTTTCTTCCTTGCTGCTATTTTTCTGGGATCTCACTCCTACTCTCTGTGTCAAGTTTGTTGCTTCCCTTAATATTTTTCAGTGCAGACAGATACTTGAGGGAAATATCGTGCTACAGAAAGTGCCATTGCTAAGCAGAAAAGTGATGCACACAGGAAGGAAAGAAAGGGTAACTACAGACTGAGTCTGTATGGGTTACTCTGTTCAAATACATGGACAATATTGGTGAGATAATTTAGGTTGGGGAGAGCTGAGTATGGGGATTTTTTTCAGTCTGACTTCAGTGTAATGTCTTTCATCCTTCAAGGTTTCTATTACACACAGTCAGTGTGACTGACTGCATACCCAAGAAAGTGTAGCAGCCCTCCCTAACTTCAATACAACTTGTTCAAGTTTCCTTTTTGTGTTACCCAATTGTGTTTAATTGGAATACATTAATATAGCAGACACCTTGCCTTCGTCTAACCAGATTTAGGGCTGAGAATGAGTAGAAAGGTCTTATCTTAATGAAAATGAATTTTCTTCTGTCTGAACAATAATGCAATAAAATGATCAGCCTTCTTTTTGAAGCTGTTAATTGCCTGCATGTGTAATGCTACCTAGCGACATTTTTAGCAGTGCCTGGCGAGGGCCCTGCTGTTGGTCAGAGATTTTCGGAGAGGGCTGAAAGATAACATTATTAGTAACAATTAAGACAAATGTTTCTTCTGTGGCTTGAAGAAGGCTCATTTAGCAAAATCTCTCAAAGGCAAGGCACTGAGCATTTGCAAAGCTTTATTTATTTTGTAAGAAACTAAATTGTTTGAGGGAGGAGAGGAACTGGAGTGTACATTAGACTCAGCATAGCAGCAGTCAAAGGCATTCCAGTAATGATACCAATGCAGGCCTGAGTGCAGAGCGGTGGGATTTCATATACAGTAAAGGGTGAGAAACAGCTACCTTGAATATTCTTACAGTAACTGAATACTTTAGTTCCTGAATTAATTAATCAAAGGCCCTAGACTGCAATGTCATTATGAATAGTCAGAACATTTTCAGCTTGGTGCTTGGCTCATCAGTCTGGCAGACACTGAACTCTGTCAATCCCTATTGAAACTGTGCCAATCTTCTCAGATGAAGTTGATTGATGTGAGCCCTTTCCTCACCATTCATTTGGACAGCCAGACTGTGTGTGACTAAATTCTTGGCCATCACAGACATTCAGATGAATTCATTTTGATTAGTTCTAGTTGAGACTTTTGGGAAACATGAAGACTGAATTGCTGTTCTTTTCCTCCCTTGCCCTGTGTCATTCTTGAGCTCTTTCCTTGTCCATCCACAACCATTATGCTCATGCACGCGTGCAAGTGAATACGCATGCACACATTTCTGTTGCTAGGCATTAATCCATGGGTCCAGGCAGAGTTCAGGAGCTTTTTTATACTAATTATCTTTTACCAAACTACTTCTCTTCTCTGTACCATGCGATATTGGAAAATCGTGCTGTTGTCTCAGTTGCAGCATTTTAATGCTTGCTCTGTCTTCAGTGAGTTGCTTTGATTTTTTTCTGCTATCTGGGACAAATTTAGTGTAAATTAAATGACCAGTTCATTTTTTTGCGCTCCATAGGCTGCAGCAAGTAATAAACAGCTTATGTAATCTCCTAATCATCAACTCAGCCAAAAAATGTCATAAAACTCTGCAGTATACAGCACCTCGCAATGATTTTTGTAGCCTGCAGAAACCGTATATTATGAATATGGTTTCCTATGGGTTTTTTTATTTAAATTGTCATTATCCTCCATTTGCAGAAAAGAGGAAGACTTTCTTTTCTTATTAGATGTTCCATTTTAAACCCATATTTCTTGCCTTTCTGTGTGCTTGTTAATTCTACTTAGAGACTGTTACTTGCTTTTATTGCATTGGAAAAATGATATAAATATTAGAAATGTTAGGGACAAAGAACTTCTCTAGCCATTCCTTCTCTGCCCCCCCCCCATATAAAGTGTTCTGGGCTTCTCTCAAATTTCCAGTGTTACTTTGTTAATTCTTCTTACTCTTGCATTCCCAGTCTATATGTGTGTAACCAAAATTTTTATCTTGGATTCCTTGCTCCCACTGTAGGATTTTCCTTCTTCCAGATCTTCTTTTAAACATTTTTGTCCAGCCTAAATAGCATGAAAGTTGGTTTCCATTGCTTCCCATTGTAAGCTTCTTTTGTGGCTTGCTATCACAAGGCATTTTTATAGCCCTTATTTCCCATTTCATCATTTCACACCCATTTTTAGTAGACTGTATAACTGTTGCCTATTATTTGGTATTAACTTCTTAGTGCATTCTGGTTTTCTTTTTAAATGTTTGTCATTTAAGCAGATCACTGGTGTTATAAATTGCTCTTTGTATCTTAAAACATCTTAATTTTTTTTAACGGTAGTGCTTTCACAAAGCATTATAAACAACATGCTCTGTTTCAGATTCTGAGATATGAAATACAGTGTTGAGCATTTTCTTCTCAAACCCTTTAAGAGGTAATTTTTCAGTTTTCATGGTGCTGTCATTGATGCCAGCTATATCTCAGCTAGTCTTCCTTCATGCAATGCATTGAAGAGAATTGATTTGAACAGAATGATAGATCAGCCTAAAAGTTATTTGGGGAAACTTTTTTAGGGCAATCTTAGAGTATCAGAAGTATTTGAAATAGGTTTGTGTGCCTTCAATTTTAAGGGAATACTGCCTTGGGATTCTTTTGAAGGACATCTTTGTTAGGTCTTGGAAGGCTGGTTTGCTACTCCTTTCTAGTTGATCCTCTGCCTTGGGAAACAGGCCCTCTTGGTTCTGTTCTGTGCAGTTTTCAGTTATACACATAGCTTACTTGATACATTTAAATAAATGTACATTTAAATAAATGTTCAGACAAAGTGATTTGACATGGGCTTGAACTAATACTACTGGTGCCAAGTGTTCTCGACTTTTTGAAACTGTTGAAAAGTGGGAGCAGCTCCTCAGCACCTTTCCAAACTACTGCGTTGCTCAAATGTCAGAAATGTATTTTATATGGGTGGCAGCAACTGCCTTCTGGTGAATCTTCTTCTTTCAGTTTGAGCTAAACAACTGCTCAGTGCCATTTGAAGAAGGCTCATTTAGCAAAAATACATAATTCATAATTGTAGTGAATTATGTTTTTTTAGGCCCAACCATTTCATGAAGGAAAACAATATTTTAAGGTGAGCTTATAGGAGTGTGAGATGCAGTACAACATAGCTGGGATTTATCCAAGAGAAGTAAATGCAACACACATTGAAGAGGAAGTGTAATGGGAATAATTTCTGAAAAGGAATTGCAAATTTCTGCCTAATGGAAGGAGGGAGGAGAGAATCCTGGCTTTCCTTTCATGGTGCTGTAGNTGCTAAGTACCTTAATAGAACAGTGTTTGTGAAAGATACAAGTTTAAATGCTTTAGTAAACTACAGAAAGATTTAAAAGGGGAAGACATCAGTATTGTAACAACCTACAGCTTTGGCACCCAGTCTGGTTGTTTAATTACTGTAACACATTTGACACAGTTGAAAACTTTGAGTTAAAATCTTTGTGTGTATTTTATAC